>PVJL010004427.1:0-129778 GCA_004026885.1 Lyroderma lyra
CCCACACAAATAAAAAGAATAATCCAAGAGAAGAATACTTTAAGTGCACAATGAGTAATTTTAAGTACTGAAGTATAAACAAAAAGAAAAAGTTGAACATTTAACTGTTCAATGATAGTAGAGTGGTTGAATACACTAATAATGATCATAAAACTGTATCAATACAACAATAAAAGTCACTTAGCTTTTGTGGATGAAAAAGGGGCCACATACGAAACCTGGCAAGCTCAAGGGAGTCCTATATGACAGGCATTAGAAACTCAAGAGACCACATAGGATGGTCTGAACATAAAAATTCCTAAGAGCCGGTCATGGCGGGTAGTCACATCCTTGTCCTGTAGCTTCCTTGACAAAGGTCAATCTTTACCTTAACTGAGCCTGTGTGTTGTCTTTTTTACATCTAAGATAACATACCCTTGAAACATCAGAGTAATCTTTTCCAGACCCCTCAGGGTACATCCTCCCAGGAGAGTAGGAAACCACAGAACTCCTCATTGTTATCTTGTTTCCCAATAGCATATCTATGTGCTACAAATGTTAACTGTCCCATTCCCACCCATGTTAAAAGAAGTCTGTCTCTCTGTTTTACACTTTTTTTTTTTTTTTTTTTTTTTTTTTTTTTTTTTTTTTTTTTTTGCTTTTTGGTATGTGGGTAGCTCCCTGACCGGGAATCAAACCCAGGCCACAGCACTGACAGAGCCAACGTCAAAGCCTTAAGCCACTACACCATCAGGGAACTCCCTCTGTTTTACACTTTATCCAGTCCCAGAGATTTCTCGCTTTGCTTTCTCCCGCCTCCCTAATCTACTACCAATGAATTTCACCTAATGCCCCCCACTTATGTCTCCTCCTTTGATTCTAATGTCTAAAATAAACCATGAAACAACTATTCTTCAGAGCATTTTCTCAGTTCATTGAGATTTTGTCATCGGTTTGGCTCAAATAAACTCTTATAAGACTTTTTCTTAGACTGGATGTTCTTTTGTTGACACTTTCAAACACTAAAAACTTTATATTGGCCAGCACATAAGAACTTAGAAGTTATCACTCCTTCCTAACAAGTAGAACGCTCAACAAACTGAAAAACCAATAGCTCTTCTTAGACCCATCGAAGAAGTGATGTCATAGGGCAAAACCCCTGCTCTCAAAGTCAGAGAGACCAGCAGGCAGATATAATGGATCACACCTTCTCAAGTCAGAAATCCACAAGCAGAAACCTCTGTGGCTACCAGCACCAAGGCTCAGTGTGAACGAGGCTGAGAGATGAACTCTCCAGGGGAGTCCTCACACTTCGGTGAGTTTGACCGGTTTCTCATAGTGACTACCAGCAGAGGGAGGGGAAAGGGGACCATTTTGAAAGCCTCAGAGCATTCATTCTGTTTTTCTCAACAAGGCTTGCCCTCCAGAGAAACGATTTTACCAGAGCCTAAACTATTGGGGTTTTATCAGAGCCTGACCACCCTGGATGAAGGAAATGCCCAACTCCAGCTGGCTCTAGCAATCCCGTGCCACCTACGGAGGAGAGGGGACTGAGAAGCATTTGTAAAGCTCACATTCCAAGGGCATGGGCTCACTGCAAGACTGACACCTAATCACAGACTACAGAGCATTTACCCACCCCCCACACCACATCACCACTTCAGTAAAAACGTATTTACTGCAGTTCTGGTACCCAGTACATCATGTCTGGTTACCAGAAAAATAAATAAATAAATAAAAGGCACACTAAAAGGCAAACTATACAGTTTGAAGAGGGAACAAGTATCAGAAGTAATCTCAGATATGGCAAAGATGTGGAAGTTATCAGACAGGTAACAAAACAACTATGATTAATATGGGAGGGGCTCTAATGGATAGAGAGCACACATGAACAAATAGACAATGTAAGTAGAGCAGTGGAAATCCTCAGAAAGAATAAAAACTAAATGCTAGAGATCAAAAACACGTTAACAGAAATGAGCCCATCAAATGGCTTCGATGGGCTCATTTGTAGACTGCACACAGCTGAGGAGATTCTCAGTGCTTGAGGATATGTCAAAGGAAACTTCCAAAATGAAACAGGGAAGGGAAAGAAAACAAAAGAAAAAAAGGAACAAAGCATTGAAAAACTGTGTGATAACTACAAAAGGTTTAACATACATGTAAAGGAGTATTAGGAGAAGAAAGAAAGGAATAGAAGAAGTATGGGAAGCAGTAATGGCTGAGCTATGTAAGCCTCCATCACTGGGCACCATCTTGAGTATCATTTCATTGTGAAATTTTTACGTTTTAATGTCTTTTGTCAGTTTAATTGCCAAGGCCCCCAGCTGGAGACTCCAGTTGGGAAGAAGAAAAAGATTTTTTTGCCCCCCACAGTCTTATTAAAATCTATTATTTATTAGGATGACACAGGAGAAGCTTCTGGGCCCTTTTTTCCTACTCCAGCCAAAAACCGTAGACAGGCAAACAGCATTGGGGATGGAATACCACGATCTAAACCTGACATGGGTGCATCTGGGATTTTATCCAGAGGACTGGGGAAAGGCGCACCTCCAGGCCGGTTCTTGTGTGGCAGCTCCTGGGTGTCAGGTGAGCAAGGCACTGTGCAGGTAGGACTTGGTGTTGGCACGTGGGGGCCACGCGGGTGTCAGGCTCCTGAACGCAGCCTCCAACTGTGCTTATGTAGAATCCACAAGTCTGGTTGTAATTTGTAAGCCTGTAGGTGAGCGGCCACAGAAACACGACGGCGAGGAGAGAAAGCTCTTTTTCCGAAAAGACCAGCCAAATTCTGGTCTCGGGGCTGCCCAAGGTTGTGCAGGAGAAGCGCTGCATTTAGGGACTGGGACCAGGGACGCGGGAGGGGCCGCTACGTCCCCCTGCCCGCACCTCCGGTGTTTTGGGACCCGCCTAGCCCTTGCTTCACTCACCGCAGTGGAGCCGAAGCCAAGAAGGCTGAGCAGCCTCAGCAGCTGCAAGCCCCGGCCCGCTGCGCCGCTGTCCTACCTTGTGCGCGAAACCACAACTCCCTCAAGGCCCCGCGCTCGGGGCGTGGCCGGGCGGAGAGGCGGGACTTGAACGCCGGGCGGGGCCCGGGCCTAGGGACAGGGTCGGAAGGATGGGCGGGGGCCTGGGCAGGAGGGCGGGTCGGGAACGCAGGGGTGGGTCCGTGGTACAAATGACGGGTCCGCGCTCAGCATCTCGGCCTCGGGGAGGCATCCAGGAGCGCAGGAGTTTTGTCACAGCTGATGTGTGGTCCTCTAGCCCTCTGAGTGTGCCCAAGCACCTGCTGGGGAGGCGCGGGCCTGCGTCTGGGTTGCACTGAAGCTGCCGGTGGTCCTGAGCTTCCGGGGGCGCCTGTCTGAGGCCCAGGAAGGAGCAGGTGCTAGTTGGGGAATCCCGGGGCGGGGAAAACTGGGGCCCACACCTGCGCGACAAGCCGGAAGCCAGCAATAGCTGGGAAAAGCCCATCGCTCAGGTGCGTTAATTTTGCCTCCGAAGACGAGCAGGAAACATGACAGCGAAATCAATGGGACGTCTGTGGACTTGCGCCGAAACTTTAAGATATGTCCTGCACAATCCTTTATTTGTCATCCGTAGCTCGTTTCCTTGTGTTTCCTTCTGCGAGAATTCCTTGCTTGACATTGCATACCTCTGGTCTGGTCTTCAGCAGTGTCCATTCTGCTATCCGGCTCATCTCTTCAAGGTTTCTTTTTATTTCATGTTTGTATTTCCAATATCTCTGGTTTATTCTTTTCCCAACTGCCAGCTCTCATTTCATGATGTGACATTCTGTTTATCCCTATGATTATTTTAATTATACAGATTTTAATATCCTGATCACTTGTTAGAAGTTGTCTCAGGTACAAATTCTCTTTAAAAATAGAGGAAAAAATATATTAGTGTTGATCTTTGTTTCATGATTTCGTTTTCCTGAAATGTTCAACTGCTGGTTTGTCTTACTCTTTTTTGTTTGTGTTTGTGTTTGTGTACCTGAGATTCCCTGTTTTTTATGTTCTTTGCAGGGGAAGGGGGATGAGGAGGAAAACACTGCAGGGTTTTTTACTTTTTTTTTTTTAATGGCAGTGGAATGAGGCAAGATTTGCAGCCATTATGGCTACCTGGGAGACACTGCCACCCCCAACCCCACATCCCTCCTGAGCCTGATCATCATAGAAGTTTGCTTGTTTCTCTAACCCAAACTTTGTGCTCTCTGCTTGCAGCTGGGAGCAGAGATCTCATTTCCTATTTCCTAAAAGATTGTACAGTAGACTCTCATTTAACCAGCACACATGGGGATTGCTCATGTAAGTAGACTCTCCATTAACTAGCAAAACTCTCAAGTGTGCCAGTTGCTTGAGTTCTGGTCAACGGAGAGTACTGTAGTTTGGAGAAGCTTTCTGTTCTAGTATCTCAGCCAGTTACCCTTTCAGTTTCTCCTGGCCCCCTGCTCCAGGTTTTCAACCCCCTTTCCTACTATACAAATGAGGATAGTAGGAAAGGGTGACTGAGGAGCACCCCCAAAACTTTTTTAGTATTTTTTCCCAGTATTTAAAAGGAAACAAACATCTTCACAAGGACTCTCAAAGATGAATGAAAAACAATACTAGGAATAACTTCACTACAGAAATGACAGACTATCCATTCTTGTATTGCATAGAAATAAAATTTTTAAATTAACATTAGTTAAACATAAGAGTTTGCTGGAGGCAATCATTTGAAAATTGATGTTTGTACATTTTTGTATCTTGGTAGAGCAAGACACTGCAGGGAGTCAGGCTGATCATTCATATTCTGTATAAGAACTCTTTCATAGTTCTATTAAGGAAACACTACCCATTTAAAAAAAATAATAAGAAAAACCAGAATACTGATCGAGTGCAATTGTTAGGTTAAGTCCTATCTGTGTCCTGAACCCCTGTTGTTAATGGGCACAATTTTAAATTTGAATATTTACTTTTTTAATCAAGAAATTTGAAGATTTATTGTTTTCGGCACTTAAGCACTTCATTGACAGCTGTGACTTTTGGCATTCTTTGGACAGGTAGCAGACACAGCACCAAACAAACAAAAAAAATAGGATTATGTATATAGTTTTAGGCAAAAAACATGATTTGGCAGATGAAGGTTTTCACATACCCTGGTTGGCATACTGCCTTCCCATTTGAGTTGCATCACACTCAGCTTGAATAACTGTTTCACTTCCATAACATATTCTTCATCCTTACTCTGGATAGCTGTGCATTTGCTCTCATGACAGCAGGCAGGTACCTAAGTAACAAAGCTCTGCCAGACTCAGCTCAGTACGGTGTAGAATCAGACTTGACCCATTTCAAAATGTAATTCTCCTTTTGTGGCTTCCATTTTCTCCAACCTTGCCCAGCAAAACTTGTATTTTTGACCAGTTTGTAACAGATACAATAAAAATACAAATACCTAGCTATTACTAATCAGTATTACTAATACTAATAGCTAGAAATACATAATTTCACAAATTGAAGGAGAAGTTCATTTAGCTCAAACATTTTTTTTCATAGCCCAGTAGCAGAGGGAGCACGAACATTGATGAGAGAACCCAGAGTTGTCTATACTGGAAGCAGTCAGGTTTCCATCAATCATGCTTTGATATAGTTCAAAATACTACATACTAACGCCTCCAAAGGTTTCAGGAGCCACACCTCTCTTACGACTTAAATTCCAGATGAAGTCAAGGTAGCCATTCCTTGTCATATGTAGGCACGGTGTTAGTTTTTCTGTTAAAACATTGCATATAGATTCTGAACTGTAAATAGTGAACAAGATTTCTTCATATTAACATATCCTTCACTTCAGGCAGGACAGAACCTTGAATTCAGACCTTCAGTATCAGCTTCATTTAGTACAAAAATATCAGACCGCCTCTATGTCATTCTTGCATTCAATCATTGCTAAGTGACAGGAATTGGATTAGGTGCTGGGGATACAGTTGTCACTAAGACCAGGCGAAGACATTTTCCCCGTGTTGCATCGTCGCCAGTTCTCTCATCTCTGAGTACAGTTTCATTTCAGCAAGTGCCATGTTGCAAATGGCCATTGGAAAAACTGTCATCACTAAAGTTAGAGTTGTGAGCAAAAAGGCTAGTGGGGCAGCATCACTATGTCATCAATAAAAATGCTAATATTAATCTTGTTTTCGTGTGTGTCTTATTCTTTTACTCTTGAAGCAGCCTTGTGTGGTTTAAGAACTAGTGTTTCTATTCTCATCTTAGAAGTGAGATTGTAAGTAAAGGAGTGGTTAGGTACCTGTCTAAAGTTGCCAGCAACCTAAATGTTAACAGACAGTTCCAGAATTTATGTGTGCAGATCCAGAATCTTCCAGCCAGAGAGGATGGGTGAGTGACATGGCTACTCACAGCCCTTGTTGATCTGCCGCCAGTCCTTGGTTTACTCCTCTCCCAAGGACCTACCCTCACGTGGATAGAACTTCAAGCACCCCATGAAGCTCACGGGTTCCTGCAGACCCCTCTTACCTTGTGACCTCTGATGCTAGCCTTTTCTAAAACATTAACTGCTTTATGAAAGCTTGAGTTTAGGATTTTGGCCTAGCAATTTGTTGGTATACTCCCTAGAACGGGAAGCAAAGCAGAAATGGTGACAAGAATGCCTCATCCCTAAACAGGTCGCATTCTACCATACAGGAGTTTGGGAAATAACCTACTGCTCGCTCTCCCAGCCCAGACTTCCACTTCTCCACAGCAGTGGTTTTAGATTTTCTTGCATTTTTTTAGCGATAATATAGCCCCATTAAAATCCCTTCAACACGGAGTGCCCTGGTGGTGTGGTGGCTTAAAGCTTCCGCACTGGCGCTGTCAGCGCTGCGGCCTGGGTTCGATTCCCGGCCAGGGAGCTACCCACATACAAAAAAACAAAACAAAAAAATCCCTTCAACATTCTCCTAACTAATCAAACTCTTGTTTGGGGGCAATGACTATTTCCTTTCTAGACCCCATGTGCATATATATTAACATGATTTATGTAGTTTTAATTAAGACTTGAATTTAAAAACTGCCCACTAACTTATGCTGTCTTTATTCTTTCAAAAGATTTGTTGTTAATCTAAGAGTAGAAAAGTCAAAGTACATTGCTTTGCACATGGACATGCTCTTGAAATACTTTATACTATTTAAACTAATTATAAGGAATTCATTCATTAATGGGAAATGGTGAGAAGAGAAAATGGTATCAAACTCCCATTCAGACATGGGATTTCTTTTGAGGTTAGATTATTGTCATGTGAAAGTGGAACATGAAATAAATCACTAGAGGAAGGGGAGAGAATAAATGACCAATTTAGAATATGTTCAGACATCAATTGGCAGATCAAAAGTGCTTTCTGAAAGCCTCTTGCAGATAATCCCATTAAAATAGCAAAGCCAATAGAGCACAGAATTATTTCTTTCAAAATATATACCCTTGAACTTTTGTTATCATGTAGGACATTACCCATCTGCTTCTATTGGTTAGATTCTTGAAAGAAAGCTAATGTATAGGGCAGGGGGATTTTTAGCACAGAGGTCGGGGACCGAGGGCCCTGGATGCTCTTACACGGCCCAGCAACTTTCTGAGGTCACAGTCTGATTCAGAGGCTCATCCTTTCCTTCAGGTTGGGGGTGACTGTTCTGAGTGAAAGTACAGATTTAAAGAGGACAATCAAAGCCTCTGGAGCTATGCTTCATTCATTGGTCACGTGACTTACTGCTTCAGGTATTTGCACAAAGATTCAAGGAAAAATCTGCCTCCAGCTACTTACAAACTCACAGGGTCATGAACCTTCAGAGGTCTTTGCCACGAGTCCAAGCCCTGTTGTTATGAACGCAGCCCGGGGTACTAATCGGCATCTGAAGGTGGCGGTACCAGATCTAGGAGGTAATACATGAAGCACAAAAGGTAGGAAAAGAATTGTGAACTTTGGGTGGTGCTTGTCTCTGGACAGGTTCCAAGGGTAGAAGTGGGAAGTCCTCCTAGTGAGAGAAGTCAACACCTAGTCCCTAGTAGGACCACAGTCCTACAGTACAATGTGGCCAATGTCCTCTTGGCCCTGTTACACATCTCTAGCGGTCCTGAACCTAAGGATACAGTTCTTAGTTGCATACAGTCCCACGGGCCTTGCACCGTGTGAGGAACCTGGGGACAGCTGGGCCACTCTGACCACTGCTTCCTGCATCCGCAGTGTTTACCATGTACTTACTGAGTAAACAGCAAGTCATCAGTTTTGGAGAGCTTACTCTACGTCATTCCAGGCCCTGCGCTATGACCTGGGTTTATCGTGGTGAGATAAAACAGAAATAAAAATAGATGCGGGCTCAGTTCCCAAGCTGAAACCCTCTGTTTCTGTTCCTGCCCCATTGCCCTCTGTCTTCTCCAGGCGCCATGCAGCCCCACCAGGCGCCTACAGGGTTGCAAGCATGCAATTCTGCAAAAGGACTGCAGAGGCCACAGCGAGCCCATGAGGCTGGCTCTGCCCTGAATGGTGGAAGAGGTGGGCACTTTTTCTTTCCCATTGCTGGCAATTTCATCATCTGGGGGGTGCTTCCTGGCTGCTGAAAGTAGGTGAAATTATCTGGCATGGCCAAAGCGTTAGGGTGAGATAAGAGAGGAAGAAGGGAGCCTGAGATCGCAGAAGAAGAGCAGGTCCTGAGCGGTCCCTCCCACTCGTGGGGGACAAGCAGATTCTGACCGTGCATGTGGTCGCATACCAGAGGATGGCAGCCCAACTGTGTGGAGGGATTGGGAGTTTAAAAGCAATGCAGGCAGCCCAGTTGTGTTAACGATGCTCCGAATGCAGTTAAGGGAAACGCCTTGTGCTGAGGAAGACCGTGTGTGAACAGAGGGGCAGAATCATGGAGCAAGTTTCACCAGCCACTGAATTATTACTTTGTTCGTCCTGAGCACAGCACACAGTAATCTTTTGCCTAGTCAGTATGTTGGTTATAAACATCGGCTTTCTTCAAAGTGACATTTCTCATTTTGTAACCTCTTTCAGCAATACAGATCATTCCCACTTTATCCCAGATATATCTAATCCTGCTTGTAAGAAAAACAAACAAACTTGAAAGTTTATAGCTCCATAAACATGTAAGAAAAACAGTGGACTCATTTTAGTTACTTTCTAATCCTGTCGACTTGCCAAAGAAAGGACAAAGTAAATATCAGAAATCTTATCACAAGCACGAATTATAATTTATACCTAAATCAAGGTATTCTTCAGTAAATAAGTCATCAGCCTCCCCAGAAGCCTTTTACCCACCATCTAAAATCTTTATGATGTCATATAAATAAAAGTAGTTATCAGAGCCCAGCTGGCTTGTTAATCACAAGTCAACTTACTCCCAGAAGTACCAATAAATTGTTTGTTACATTTTTATCCCATTCCCTTGACACTGATACAGAATTGTTGGTTAACTGATACCTAAATCAGGAACCACAAAATTTTAATGGAAAAACAATATCCTTGATTGTATCATGATAATGGAAGTGCCCAGTGCAATTTGTACAATCACTTAAACATCACAGTAAATGGATCAAGGCCATTGTCAAGCCTCTGTCCAGGAGATGTATTAACCAGAGGAACTTGCCGTGCTCTTCAGGATGATAGCCTCCAAGGCAGCAGGTTCCATGAGTTGGCCACACACCTTTGGGAGCCTTGTGGACTTTTTGACAGCTAAACAGCCTATCTAGGTTTAAGGCATTGTCATCCCTTTTCTTAATGAGAGAATGCCAGTTTTCTCATCCTTCCTGTTACTGCCCTCCTCAGGGAAATTCCTGACTCAAAAGGTTGAACCAGTCCTCCAGGGGAATTCTCCCAGTTGAAACTGAATTTGTAAACAATATCCATAATAAGCCTACTAATATGGGCAAGGAAAGCATCTTCCCCTTAATACAATAACACTACACACATACATATCTGGAAAGATAACTAAAAAACACAGAGCAACCGATAAATGGAATAAAGAATAAACTTAAAACTTCAGAGGAGTGAGAGCAAGATCTTTGCCTGTTTTGTGTCCTGCAGTGCCACCAGCACCTAGAATAGTGCCTGGCACACTGTAGCCACTCAAAATGAAGTTGTTTTGAATAAATCACTTTGGCCTGTGATAGTGACATTGTTCATTCCTGGTCCTCAGGCAAAGGTGGGCCGTGCAGGGTGGTATTTGAGCTGGGATTTCAAGAATGGGAGCAGCCAAACACCAAAATTTCATGCCAACCCTCAAAGGGATACACTTCACTGGGTTGGAGATGGTCTAAATACACTTCAAACATTTTTACTCTACAGCTGTGCTTTGATAATTTTCTTTTGAAATTGTGAGGCACACAGGTGTGGTCCACAGTGAATTTTCTTGTTCCATTTACAGAATTACACACAAAAAGTCATCCTGAATGGCCTCAGCCGACTCCCCCTGGGATTATAAGTACCAGTATTTCCCCCTTGGTCTTTCTGATGTCAGGGACTTCCATGGCCTCTCCTTATTTGGTTCCATTCCTATCGTTGTATGAATGGATTACTTACAATGTTTGCAATCTTTGAGTTGTGGTACTATCTGCCTTTTGGTCATATTAAGTCTTTGAAAGCCAGTGTGTATTTTACATTTACAGCATATCTCACTTTGGACCACATTTCAAATGTTCAATAACTACGTGGCTACCCACAGTATTTGGACAGTGCAGGCCCAGAAAGTCCACACATTCTTCCTCTCAAAAGATGCTGTAAGTTATGCTACATCTAATTTTAATAATTAAGTCACGTGGCGGTAGTAACTCACTCCTGGAATTGTGCATTCTAAACCTAATGAGGGAAATGCTAGCACTGCCCCTGTCTCTGCCACGGTGCTTACTACGTTGGTTGTTATTTTGCTGCTGTTGTTTCAATGTTTCTTGCTCACTGCATGCTTTATAAAAGAATTAGTGAAATGTGTGACAACAACAACAGGATGGGTCCTGACAAAGACTCGGGTCATGACAGAGCCAGGTTCCTCTGAGCCCTCTTTCTAAGGAGGCGCTGAGCTTGAGCTCTGTCCTTTAAGTCCAGTTTTAGCAAGAATCCTGCTGAGTGATTTGATTGGAAAATCCCCACCCTTGATATCTGATCAAATTTCTTATCTTCCACCCTCAATAGTTTGTCACCTTGGCCTGCCTTCAGCAATAATCCTGTCCAGTTGGTTTAGCCAGGATTCCCCCAACCCTTACTCTTAATGTCACCTCTTTCCAAACACTCCGAGTTGTCCTTTTTTTTTTTTTAATTCATTTTTATTGTTAGACTTATTGGGGTGACATCTGTTAGCAAGGATTACATAGGTTTCAGGCATACAATTCTACACGAGTTGTCCTTTGAGGGGCTGGTGGCAAGGAGACCTTCAAATGTTCAAGGAAACACCACCAGGAGGTCATGTAGCCCTATGATGATTGCAGAGATGTCCCCAGCATAAGGCTATTCTTGGTTACTTAGGGGAAACTTCCAGAAAGATAACTGATTTATTTTTTATGCCCACAGGGAAGACCATTTTCCTTACAATGCAAGTTAGAAACGGTGGTACAAATGTGCCCCTGACTTTAATGAGGTGATCACCAGTTTGGTCCCAGGAGACAGTCAGGTCAGCTCACTGGCCAGAGTCCTGATGGATATCAGAGTTGCCCCCCACATCTTCCTTGGGGGCCATAGCCGAGGCTGTGCGACCTCTAATGCATCCTACTGCACCTGGGTTCATACCTTACACCATGTGCAGAGGTCAGTACAGAACCATAATGACAGTGACAGTTTATGAGATCAGTACTGCAGGTTGGCCTTGTCCTGCTGCTTGGATCCTATCGATGGTGACGTTAAGTGCTGTATGACACAAAATGAATGGATTGGTGAGTCATCAGAGTTCCTCCCTTAGAAGCCAGGGAGTGTGGAAATGAGGAGTGAGTGTTCTTGGGATACCCTTCTGCCTGGGCCTCTGCGTTTCTGCATATCATGTGAGCAGAGGCACTGAACAGACTGTCTTCAAGGGTGTGTATGTAGTGAGCATCCTTGAAAGCTAGAAGGAGGGTCTCTTTCTGGAGGAGAGGGCAGGTTTGCTTACTGTCCTGTATAATAAAAATGATGTCCCCTCTAGGAAGGTCCACCAAGCTTACCGTTCATTATAAAAGGTGTGGGTCCCTGAGCTCAGGGCTCCTCTGCTGTGATGCAAACCCACGCACGGTGCACACAGCATCATGTGGGCTGCTCCGTGTTATGTCCTCAGAACGTGGGGAATGAGGGAAACCCACGTGACCATGAGGCTCATGCTACTTGCTGCATTGTGAAAAATGTCCTGTTTTTTACCTAATTACATTGTTTTCTGCAGCAACCATGAAACAGAGGCAGCCTAGCTTCTCAGCCTCCAGGTAAGGTTAAAATTTCAGACCCTTCACAGTTCTTGATAACAAGTCAAGTAGGCAGTTGAATTTACAAGTATGGAGTTCACAGGAGTGATTTGGGTGTTACATGTCCTATAACATCCACAGTTTGTGGTTGAAGAGCCTGAATCTTAGACATGAACAGCATGATGGCCAGGTGACAGCAGGGCTGATGCCAGGACCAGGTCCATATGCTGACTGGGTAAGCCCGGCTGTGGACCCAAGCTGCCGGGACTCAGGTCTTGGTTCTTCCTGTTGCTTCTCATTCTCCAACCCCATTTCATAATTTAGGAAATGGGGTAAGAACAGTGCCTGCCTGAAAGAGTTATTCTGGGTTATGAACATTTCAGTCCCTGTCAGACATTCACCACCATGCTTAGCAAACACACACATGCAAAATGCTTGGCTCTCAAAACACTGCTCCCTAACATCAAGATTCCTGATCAGAACACTTTGTACCTGCTGCCACTTGGCTCTCCTGTGAAGAACTGAATAGAGCAGAATTGTCCTATAGAAACTCCAAAGCCAAACCCTGAATGCTGTGAGAACAGTACCTGGCAGGGGTTGTCTTTGCCACACATCCATGATGGGAATGTGGCAGAACAGGCTTCAGAGACGCAGCTCACCCCTTCATGAGGACCTAAGTCAGGCACCTTCTCAGAGGTGTTAACGCCTAACCTTCTAGGCCCACCAGGAACGAGCCTGGCATCTGTTAAAATCAGACTTACTGACTCAATACAGTGAGGGAGGACATTTCTACAGGAACCGTGGGATGCTGCTTGCCAAGAGGGAGGGAGAAAGCGTCTTTGGGAGGTTTGGGTCCCACCGAAGGAGCCTGGCACAGGGCTGAGGGAGACAGAGGACAGTTCTGGATTGGTTGCCGTTTCTAAGGTGGGATTGCTAGAAGCAGAGATTCATCAGGAGTTGGTGCTGTCTTCGGCAGTTCAGCGGCTGTAACACACCGTAGGCTGGGTGGCTTGAGCAACACACATTTATGACTCACGGTTCTGGAGGCTGGGAAGTTCGAGACCGAGGTGCTGGCAGATCCGAGGTCTGGGGAGGGCCCGCTTCCTGGTTTGCAGACAGCCACCTTCTCCTCGCCTCTTCACATGGTGGACCGCAGACAAGCTCTGTCTCCTTATGAGGACACTAATGCCATTCATGAGGGCTCTATTTTCATGCACTAATCACCCCACCAAAGGGGACACCTCGTAATGCCATCATGTTGGGGAGGGTAGGATTTCAACATATGAATTTGGGGGGGACACAGATATACAACACATGCTATCATGAGAACAGGGTGGCTTAGCAACTGGGTATCCCCAATAATACATGGGAATAGCAAAGCAGGCCTAGGACATCTTCGGCCATAGATGCTGCACACCCGAGAACTTTGCAGTGATTGGTCAGATCTCCAAGTGAGCTCTACTGGTATCAGAACCGGCAATGTTAGAAATACCTTGAAAATAGCTTCTCATTGATTCCTTGTTCTACAGTGACATTCCACGAGGTTATTTTTGTCACTGAGCATTATAGGACATTCACTTTTAATTTATATATAATTGTGGTCTATAGAACTATATAATGTAATAACAATATATAGTTCTAAATATTATCTATAATTTATCTAATATTATGATCTGTAGTTTATGACAGTACTTTGTTTTCTGTGTAATTTTTTAAGTGGACTAAAATTTTTGTTTTAAAAATTCTTACTTTAAATATGCAAAGGAGCCAGATAATAGGGTTAGAAATCATCCATTGATTGTGCTGGATTGCTGGTGTTTGGTGAGAGCTCTGAAGGAAAGGAGTGGCATAAATGATGATTTTCACACTGGGGGTCATGCCTGTCCCAGCAACATGGTTCAGCCTAGGAGTCACTCTCATTAGTGATACCAAGGAATGAAAATGCTGTTAAGCACCCTCTTGAGACCAAGTGGAAAGCAGTATTTTAAAGAGGTGTATAACATACACTCTGCCGTCTTTCTTCCAAACACGAGCACAGATTTGTGCATGCCATGTGAAATACAAACTACAGTCTTCTTCTTAAGGAGAAGGGAAAGTCCTTGAAGGGAAACCAGTGATCACGGATTGTGCGAAGGCAGTGGGACGCTATGCCTGAATGAGATGTGATGCACAGGTGGCTGGGAATAGAAACCTGCCCTGTGGAGCCCACACAGGAGTCATCAAATACTTCAGGAGGCAAAGGATCTGACCCCTGGCAGAGAAGCAGCTCAAGCACCCACATGGAATCAATGAATGTGGCTGTGAATGAACCAAGGGAAAAGGCACTGAACTTGAAGACTTCCAGGCTAGTGAAGTACCCAGCATTATGAGGTTCCCGATGCCTTGGGTGATAGATTGACAGAAGGGACAAACTCAGTCCCAACACAAAATCACCTCTGCCTGTCACCTTGACACTGACACGGCAGTGCAGTCAGGCTTTCCCCGTCTGCAGCCACCCTCTCCGTGACCTTATGCCACCCCCCATGATGCTCATTTCACTGTCTAAATGTTAGTGGTGGTGGTCTTACTGCAGCTTCTCCAGGACCGGGGAGGAGTGGACTAGAGCAGGGAAGTAGGTAGGAGTCATAAAGGGGTCCTACTCTGCTGGTTCTGTTACATTGCTCTTCGATGCCTTTTCATCTTACGATTTGCATTATAGAAGTTAATGTGTGAAGAAACGGGGCAGGATTATGACATGAGTTCTACCAGTGTTTTGAATCCAAGCATCTCGTGAATATATCCAGCACTTTGAACCCTAGCCAAGCACAACATGTTGGTTATTTCAAAAGGATCTTTCTCACATGACATTTCTCATTATATAAACTCACTTACAGTGATTCATGATTCACATTATTTCACATTTTTCTATGTTGTAGGTGGAGAGAAAAAAATTTTATACTCCATGGAGTTCCCTGGTGGTGTAGTGGCTTAAGGCTTCAGCGCTGGCGCTGTCAGTGCTGAGCCTGGGTTCGATTCCCACCCGGGGAACTACACTCATACAAAAAAAAAAAAAAAATTTATACTCCAGAAGTTTTTAAGGGGAAAAGGGGTCTCTTTCACTTACGTAACCCTTTATTCCTATTACTTTTCAAAAGAAAGAGAAGTGTCTTCAGAAAAAGTCCTTCATATGTCACAGATACAAATGTAAGAAATAAATCACTATCATCTCTTTTATAGTGTTCTAAGCACCAAATAGCAAGTTCATCTTGCTATTTACAAGAGTATGTTATTACATTTTCACCACAATACCTTAGGTTGACATAGAAATGTTCAACTGCTTCCTCATTCATTAAAATGACAAATCAACCAAATAGTCATGGTAGAATGGAAGTACATTTGCTAGCGTCATGGAAATGCAAACAATGCGATTTAATTTATACCATGTCTTAACACTATAGTTAGTAATCGTTTTTGTTGTTGATTTTTCAGTATGCTAATAGTATTATTGTTATATTTTTTAATTTTTATTTTAACTTATTGGGGTGACATTGATTAGTAAAAATGACATAGGTCCCAGATATACAATTCTACATTACATCTTCTATGTATTGCATTACATGTTCATCATCCAGAGTCAGTTCTCTTTCCATCACCATATATTTGTGTCCCTGTCCCTTCTCCCCTTCTCCACTCCCTCCTTACCCTTAGGTAACTACTAAATTATTGACTGTGTCCATGAGTTTTGTTTCTTTGTTGCTTTCAATTTTCTGTCAACAATCAAACTAAATTTCTCCATCCCTTTCCCTTATTTTACCCACTCTCCCTTCCCTCTTCCCATCTTAAAGAAGTTCCTCTAACATTCTTTGTGGTACTGGTTTGGTGGTGATATATTTCTTTAGCTTTTTCTTATCTGAGAAGCTTTTTATCTATCCTTTAATTTTGAATGGTAGCCTTCAAAATTACCTTATTCTTGGTTGTAGAATACCTTATTCTTGCTGAATACCTTATTCTTGGTTGTGATCCTTGGTTTTCATCACAGTAAATATGTTCTGCCAGTCCCTTCTGGCCTGTAAACTTTCTGGTGAGAAATTAGCTGAGAATTGAATGGGTGTCCTTTTATAAGTTACTACTTACATTTCTTTTGCTGTTTTTAGAATCTTCTCTTTTTCTTTAACTTTTTCCATTTTAATTATGATGTGTCTTGGTGTGTTCTTGTTTGGGATCATCTTGTTTGGAATTCTCTGTGCATCCTGGACTTCTGTGTCTATTTCCTTTGCAAGGTTAGGAAAGTTTTCAGTCATTATTTCTTCAAATAATTTCGTGATCCCTTGCTTTTCCTCTGTCCCTTCTGGCACAACTATTATTCTAATATTCTTATGCTTAAAATTGTCCCAGAGAAATCTCAAACCACCCTCATTTTTCTGGATTCTCATAGCTATCCATTCTGAATGGGTGTTTTCTGCTGGCTTTTCCTGCAAATTACTGCTATGCATTTCTATTTTATCTAGTTTGGTGACTTTTATTCCATTCTTCATTTCAGTTAATGTCATTATCTCTCTCTAGTCCTTTATAATAGTTTATTAGTCTTCTTTAATGCTTGCTATTTCTCTGTTGAAATTATCAATCAGTTTCTTAAGCATTTTTATAATAGTTGCTTGAGCTCTGTTTCTGATGGGTCATCTATCCCCATCTCTTTAATTCTCTGGTTTCTCATTTTTTGTAGCTTCTCTGGACCCTCTCAGTTGCAGTTGGTGTTTGCTGCTGATACTGGGCAGGTAGATGTCTGTGGAGGAGGGGTGTTTGCAGCTGTGTTTTCTTCCTGTGGCTCCGGGGGTCATGCAGGGAGTTTGGGCGTGATTATACCTTTCTGTTCTCAGTTTGCCCTGTGCATGGATTCTGCCCTGAGCCTTGGGATCAGTCCTGTATGCTGGTCTTTCAGACTGTCCTTGTTGTGGGCCGAGCAATGCCCATGCAGCCCCCTCTCTCCTCCTTCCTAGCCACAGCATTCGTGCTGGGGCTCCTCACTGCCCAGCCACTCCCCCTCCTCTGGGAACTGGAGTGAAATCAGGCCGCTGTGGTTTGCTGGCCAGTCTGCACCTTCTGGGGCCAAAGTGAGGTGGATATGATATCTCATGCCCCGTCTGTGGGCCTTCTTTCCTCTGTCCTATGGACCAAGTGAGGCCCAGAGCACTCTCCTGCCACCTTCTTCCTTCTCCCTCCTCCAGTGGTAGAGTTCCAAGTGGGGACCTGGCCCGTGTGACTGCATTCCCACTCCTCCTTCTATTTCTCCTTTGTTTATCCCTCTGCCCACCTGCAGGTACCTTAATGTAATGCATGGATTTCTTAGCTGTGATGGTGCGTTGTGTGGAGGGTCCTTGGTTGAGGTATAGGTCTTTTCTTAGTTGTAATCTCCAGAGGAGTTTTTCGGAGGTCCCTCTCATATCGTCACTTTGTTGCGTCTCTCTATAGTTAATTACAAGGAGCTCTGAAACCTTTCCTATGAGAAACATCATTAGCCATTTGAAATAGTGCTTCAGAGAAAAAAAACCTTGAGCTATCAGGATTCGTGCATTGGTACCAATATGTAGGATGATCGTTTTAGACCTTTTGACTCTGATGACCTTTTTGGAACAAGCTGTATTATCCTTTTTCATGAAAGATCACATTCCATCTTACTGCCTTTTTAAGAAATGCCATATTTAAGCCATCTAAAAGAAGTTTTCAGGATATTGAATGAAACAAGATTCATATTTTACTTTTCAGAAAGTCTATTAAAAATCATAAAATGTATTTTTCTGAAATAGGCCTGGGAAAGAATGTCAAGACAAAGTGTCTGAGTACTTTCTGCCTGGAAAGTGTATTTAGGTGACATAGGAGTGTATACTGGTGAAGTTACAGAACAAAGGTATAAGGTCATAGACTTGGGCAAACTAATTATCATAGTCATGGTGTATACATTAAAGCTTGGGTGAGTTAATTAAATGTCTATGACAAATGAATTTAAAATTGTATTTTTCTATAATAAACATAATAGAAGCAGTATCTTAAAATACACTTGTAATTCTAGACTCAAAGTTAAGGGTTAACGTTCCTAGGAGAGGGTTAAAAATGTGCACTTAAAAATAAACTATTATAGGAGAATGTTTTGTCCTTCATAGAAAAAAAAATTAGCCAGGAACTGAACTCCATAATGCTAAAAATCAGAAATGTTCAGATTTTCACCCCATTTGCTAGTGCTTTTTCTCTTTGTGTGCTGATAGTGACTGATAAGTACATACTTTTCAGCCTTCTCCTTTTTCTCTGTTGGAGGATAATGACATGTTGAATGTTGCTGTCTCAAAAGTTCTTGCATCATTGACCTTCTCCTCTCAAGGAAATATTATACTGATTTTTTCCTATGACTTTAAATTTCATAAGAGTGAAATCAAAGTAGTTAGGGTTTATGTTTTTCTCTTTCCAGAAGGGGAACCAATCCTAGGATGGTTGCTTGGAATATCCTTTGAGATCTGATGGAAAATTCAAACAATATCACTGATTCAGTCAACAAATGTTTATTGGCTACTGTGTGTAGGTAGTGTAATAAATTATCAGGGAGCTATTACATAAGTGAGGAATTCGCTCCTCAAGGATGTCACAGTTTGGATGGACTGTGATACAAACACACACATAAAAGACCACTCATGTCAGAGTTGAAGGAATGCTGTACACTGCAGTTGTCACTGGACTTCAAAAGAGAGAGAGGGATTGCTTGGCCTGTGGTTGTGAGAGTGACTACACCTCAGGGTGCAGGTGACATTTGAGCTGGGCTTTGAGAGACTAGAGGTATTAAAGGATCAGGATAGGGTGAAAGGAAGGAAATAGCAAATGTCAAAGGGGAGAAAAGGAGCTATTTCCAGAGAATGGATCTGCAATGAATTGGAGTATGCTTTAGGAGATTGGAAATTAGGTTTGAATATATTTCAAAAGTACTGATCTGTGCATATTTTCACAGTATCCCTTTGAAAAGGTGAAGCATATGTGGTTGATCTTTTGACCCCATCCAGAGCCACAGGGCAGTTGTCATGGCCATAGTGAAGTCACCCTACACCAGGGCACCCCACCCCCACCCCCAATCGCTTTCATGTCCTAGACTTTCACGCTGACTCTCTCCCATATCTGGTGCTTTGCTTCAATGTGCATTAGGATTTATAATCTTATCATCATCAAGTCTTAAAGAAAATTCCCAGCCTTTCTCTCTTTAACAATCGTTTAAATTGCAGCACTACTCAGAACTTTACCTTCTAATAGTAACTGGAGCAATGATCATTTTTACTTCAAAAAATGTCATGAACAACTGCTAATTAGAGGTCTGCGGTCTCAGACTTGAACCATGGTTTCATTAGCCAAGGAACAAAGAGTATATAGGGCTCCAGAAATAAAATAATCCAACTGAAGCATTCAGGAAGTCATTGCGCAAGTGTCTGCCTAGACACAAACACGCTTCACTGCTCCCCTTTGTTGAGGACTCAGGAGGAAGGGAACACTTCCCTGATACCACACCCCTCTTTCTTAGCCAAGAAGTTGCCTTCTTCACAAGACAAAGCAAATCATGCCCACTCATATATCTCCACTAATTTGCGATGTAATTTGGAACAACTTACTTAACTTCTTGGTTTCTCAGTCCTAACCCCGTGGGGTTGTTGGGAGAATTACATAAGTTAATACTTGTCAAGTGAAAAGAACAGTGCCTGGCATGTGGTAGGACTCGAGGCAGTGGCTTTGCTGTTTGCCATGTAATCCAGCCTCGGTATTAATATAGCTTTGGCAAGGCTAGCAGAATTGCAGAGTAGGAGAAAAGGAGCTATAAGGATTCACTACATTCTTTCTCAGAAATTGAGGGAATATTTGTGGGACTTAAATTTTGAAGGTGCTTGACCAACGGGACCATAATTTTGAATTCAGATAAATGTATAGCTATCAGTATTATCACTGCCATCTACATTCAGTATGCAAACCCTAAAAGCTGGTGACATTTCAACAGTTTTCTGGGTCACTATTGCAAGCTTGGACCTAAGGTGCCCATGTTAAATTATTAATCTATAAGTAGATAAGAAATTCATTGGTAGGATAGAGCAGTGGTTCTTGGACAATTTGGCCGTATCTATGAATTTTTAAAAGAGATTTATTGAAGTATAGTTGATATACAATACTATATTAGTTCCAGGTGTACAACATAATGATTTGACATTTATATACCGTATGATGTGATCACCATGATAAGTCTAGTAACCATCTGTCACCATGCAACATCATCAGGATATTATTGACTATTTTCCCTATGTTGTACATTATATCCCTGTGACTTACTTATTTTACAACTGAAAGTTTGTACTTCTTAGTCCCCTTTACCTTTTCCACTCATCCCCCAAATCCCCTCTGTCAATCATCATTTTGTTCTCTGGATCTGTGAGTCTATTTGTTTTGCTTGTTTGCTCATTTTGGTTTTTTTTGCTTTTTTTAGATTCCACATATAAGTGACATCATATTGACTTTGTCACTGTCTGACTTATTTCACTTAGGATAATACCCTCTAGGGCCATCCATGTTGTTGCAAATGGATAATTTTATTCTTTTTTATGGCTGAATGATATTAGATCGTATTTACGTCCCACATTGTCTTTATCCATTCATCTATGGATGAGCTCACAAGTTGCTTGCATAACCTAGCTATTGTAAATAGTGCTTTAATGAACACAGAGTGCATGTAACTTTCCAAATTAGTGTTTTTATTTTATTCAGATAAATACCTAGAAGTGGAATTGCTGGGTCATATACTAGTTCCACTTTTAATTTTTTTTCTTTTTTTTTTTTAGAAAATTCCACTTTTAATTTTTTGAGGAACCTCCATTTGCTTTCCATAGTGGCCGCACCAATTTACAATCACATCAATAGAGCACCCCAGCCTTCCCTTTTCTCCACATCTTCACCAACACTTGTTGCTTGATTCATTGATGATATGAGTACTGTGGCTAGCACTTCCAATACACTGTTGAATAGAAGTGGTGCAAGTGGGCATTCTTGTCTTCTTCCTGATCTTAGCGCTTTCAGCTTTTCACCATTGAGTATAATGTTAGCTGAGGGTTTATCATATATGGTCATTATTATGTTGAGATATGTTTCATCTATTCGTACTTTATTGAGAGTTTTTGTCATAAATAGATGTTGCATTTTTGCAGACATGTGATATTATGAATTGAAATGACACCAAGATAAGAGAGGTGCCATTGTGTCTCCAACAGCTGTAATTTCAAGTACTCTCAAAGCCTAGTGATGTCATGGCAGAGAGCTTTGTGCATCCTATAAAACATAAGTATATAGACGACTGTCCTCTTTCTTCATAATGTACTATGGTTAAAGTATTTTGTGAAAATTAAAGGTAAACAAAGACCATGACTTGTTTTCTAAATATTTAAAAGGACAGAAAATAATTTTATTCATGTCAAATATTGAACAACGAGGACTAAGATAGCAAATATAGCACTTCAAACAGGTACACTTCTTTCTTGTTAGCAATGCTTTCTCACTGCTACTGAAGGAATGATAAATTATGCTTCTTATACTGTGTACTGTATGCTCTAAGAGATGCTAAATATGACATAAATCCATAACTACAGATTAATTATGAGAGAAGCAATATTCCTAACTATGGAATGGATAATACTGCTATGTTGGTTCATATCTACTTTCAAATCTCCTCTGAATAGACTTTCATTTTATATAGGATTATAGTTCTAGACTTCTCTGAGATCTTAATTTAGCATGGTTTAGCTATTGTTGAGAATAATGAGTTTCAAAGTATGTCTAACAGTAACCCAGAGTAGGATAATCTCTCAGAAAGTATTAAACACAAAAACATCTCAGACCACATACACAAATTAAGAGGTTTGAAAATTTTCTCATGAAGAAACATCATGAAGAAAATTCTATGAAAGATTCTGTCTTATTCACTTATGTACATATGATTTCAAGAGTTTTCAAGAAATAGTCTCTTAATAAGTTAACTATAATTATATTATCATTATAATTTTCTGCAGGCATGACACTTGGAGCATATTAACTATTCTGCCTTTTGACATTCATTTCTCAAAAGCTTCATTTGTAAGATGAAAACGTTAAAAAGTAATAGTCTTAAAATGTATATATTTTTATGTTCTGAATATGATTTATTATCAAGCAAGCCCTGCCAAAAAGCCATTTGATAAAGTAGATTTTCTGGATGCCTGAAATCTTTATTATTAACACAATTCCCTTAATGGCTTCTAGGGAGATGTTTGCATTTTGGCAAGGCTAAGTTATTTTTTAACTTAGAAATAGTCCCTAATCCATTGAAGTGGGCAGCCTTCAACCACGTATGTATCAGACATCTGGTGGAAGGGGCTGACATCAGGGAAAAGCAGAAGAGGCTAGACGGGATGGCTGCTTCAGTTGCTATTTGGAGTCCAGGAGGTACAGACATTAGTGAAATGGGCTGCTGGGGAGACAAGTTGGGGGCGGGTGAGCTGTAGGGAAGTAGTGCACATGCCTGTTCCAATGACATCAGCATCTGCTGAGCTCCAGCTGACGGTTGATATGTGGGACTGTTGTCAGACCTTCAGATTTTTCAGTAGGTCAGCAATTTGCTAAACTCTTCTGATTGCTAAATGTTGACAACTAATTACGTTTTTAAGAAATCAGTAGGTTGACAATTTGCAAGCCAAACAGCTTAGTTCTGTGGCTGTGTGAGGCCACAGGTCACCAGTTTGCAATCCTCACAATAGAACCTTTCTAGCTGAAGCGTCTTGAGAACAAAAGCTGGCCTCTTCTCAGCTGAATGCAGGGTCAACAGCCCCAGTTCCCTCTCTGCTCTTTATGGACTCTACCAGGATTATGCTTTACACAACGAGTGTGTCTGTGGACTGGGCCAGCTCCCTCCCTGAACTTGGAGTTCAAAGGTACCAACACTTAACTCTCCAGTTTTAGAACATGCCGAGACCCCACCCTGTCCCAGAGTCACAAGTCAATCATTAGAGGTGAATAAAATCCTAAGAGTGCTACTGGGACATCTGCCAGGGATTGAAGAGCATGGAAGTTATTAGGTATTTACTTTATTCCACTTTGCACTCAGACACTGAGCAGTAGTTGGCTTCTTCAGTCACAGGTTACTGAGAGCTTGGAGTGTGAAAGTCAGGGCCAGGCGGCGGGAGCTGGTTGGTGTTATATACGCTCCTAGGCCAGTGTTTCTGGAGCCAAGTTCAAACTCTGACTCCCACACTTACTAGGTAACTGTCTCAGCTTAATCCACCCGTGAAATGGGGATAATAAAATACCTATCAATGAGGTCATGGTGAGGATTAAATAAGTTAATATTTAGTGCACCACACAGTTCTTTGCTATTATAGGAAATATATTATTTGTCTGAAGTCATACTATTTAGAAAAAACAAACAAACAATAGGTGCTGAGATTTTAATTGCAATGTCTCCAATTCCAAATACCATATTCTGGTCTATTTACACCACGTCCAAATTTTCTCATAATGATGTGGGGTTTGCCTGATTGTTTAATATAAGTGACTTGTACACAAGCAGGTTTTGCTACAAATCCTGATTGCATTGGAATTCAGTATGGTATAGGAGTCAAGGTCGGTATTTCTACGCAAGTCGCCTTCTAAATTATTAAGCCTGAGTTCTTCAAAGAGAATAACAGGTTCAAGGCAATAAGGGAACGTTTACAAGGCAGAGCTCATGTGGGTCCCATAACCCAGAGGGCAGAGGGGAAAAAGCCTCCCCAGAAACAGTGCACTCCAAATAAAAAGATTTGTCCTGAAGTAGAGAAAAAGAAAAACTTGTCACTGGTGCTTGTTTGGGGATGCACTAGATTAATTCAGTTTGAGTGGTAAACTAGGCGGCAAAGCCCAGGGATCAAAATTAAATGGTCATGCAAAATTAATGTACACCACAAAGTTCACTCAGAAAGTCCTTGATCAGCCATGCCCACCTAAATAGGGAGTGCTCAAATAGTAATTAAAAAAAAAAAAATCTCAGCTCAAAAGCAGCTTAAAAGCCGATAAGGAAAGCAAGACTTGTCCAGATGAATGAATGACTTGCACAAGGTCACACAGTGAGTTGTGGCCGCATTATATAACTAGGCTCCAGCAACACCTTTGTCTGTGGTTAGGACCATGGCCCTGGAATCAGATTGTAAGAGCCAAGTCCTGTGTCACCTCTTGCTCTCTCCATAACTCTGGGGACTTGTGGACAATTTCTAAGCTTCAATTTCCTCATTTCCAAACCAGGAGAAAGAGCAGCCCTGGCCTCATGCGATTGTTGCGAGGACGTGAGCCCTGGAAAGCACGTACGGCCTGGCACATGGTGAGCGCGCAGACGCGGCTGTCGTTACTGACGTTGGCTGTGAGCCCAGTGGCGCGCTTTCAACTGCACAATCACGTGTCAGCCATTTACCACAGATACAATTTGACTGGGCTGTTTTATTGAGCTGATAATAGAAAGAGGTTTCTACACCTTTTCATCGCTGCCGAACGTAAACTCAAAGCAGCAGAAGCCCTCGGCCGAGGCACCTGCGAGGTTCTACCAGGCCTGGACGGGGCTTGTCCTGCACAGGCCCGCTCAGGGGTCCAAGTGGGGGGCAAGTAGGTCTTCAGCTGATAGTCCGAGTCTGTGCACAGGTGAATCTGGGACTAACGTGCTGCACCTCCTTTTGGAGGCGGAGGAGAGAAATCCCCACAAAGGCAGCAGCAGTTGGCTGTCTCTTCCTCTGGACTTGCAGGCTCCTGGGCTTCCCGCTGCTGTGCGTCCGGGTCCCAGGCTCCCTCTGCCTCCTCCTCATGACAAATCTACTATCCTGGGGGCCTGGAGACCCTAAGGAAAGGCTTCGACCCCCACTGCGCAGCTACCCTGGAGGGGCTGAGGGAGAAGTGAGGGCACTGACTTCTCGACATTCACTAGTGCTACTGGAGGAAGGTTGTTCTGATCCTTTTGAATGATGGAAACGCTGGTCCTGCAGTTTCTTCTCTGGAGTCCTGAGCTCGAAAGAGGACAGACTGGCTGGGCCTGGAGGTGTCTGCCTCCCAGTGGGTTGCACACCCACCCACCCCACCCTATCTTTCTCCCTACCCAGTAGGTCTTCAGTGTCATCACCAACTTTAATATTTTCACAAGTTGATTTTATATCTAAAGTAGCTATATTATCATAAATTCAAATAAGAAATTTAAATGTCCCCACCTTCTTACAAGCTTATCAAACTGCTTTCATTTGTTTTCTGTCCAGATCTTACCCAGGTCTGTACAAAATGCCAAATGTCATTTTTAACATGGTTCAAGCTTTATTTTTTAAAGTGCACATAAATAATCATACCACAGCTGACTTAAACACTCATTTTATTCAGTTAAAGGATTAAGGATTGATCTTAAGGAAGGAAAATCAAAGGCCATTGCTCTGTACTTGAACCCTGAACTGAAGAATGAAGTCTTTGTAAGAAATTCCTTCCTTTGTGGGTCAGAGCAGGTGGAAGCAAGGTGTGTATCACCAGTGCTGCATTCGGACACGGGCAGTACCTTGTGGTGAGATTACGTGTGACAAGAGAGCAAGGAAAAACATCCTTGGAGAAGAGAGGGAATAAATGACCCATTAAAACTAGTCTACAGGCAAAAAAAGAAAAAAAAAAAAGGAAAGATTGACTTAAATGCTCTCTTACAACACAGATAATCTTTTAAAAGTGGCAACTACAGTAGAGCTATTATTTTCATCAGAATATATACTTTTGAATATTTGTTCTCTGTTGATAAATTAATTACCTATGTCACTCCCTGATGGAAAATAGCCATTTTAACAGAAAAAGGCATGTTTAACATGAAAGGACACCAGGACACTGGGTGCTAACAATGTCTTTACACATCATCACCAGGTTTCACTCTGGTTTTGGTTGACCCTTGATTCCTTCAAGCAGCTTCAATAAGATGTAAATTCAAGGGATGGATGCTAACCAGACTTACTTGGTGATCCTTTCACAATATATACAAATACTGACTATGTTGTACGCTTGTATGTTGTATGCTTGCAAGTAATAGGTTGTAAGTCAATTATACCTCAGTTACAAAAATCATTTCTAAAGAAAAAAAAAGATGTAACTTCAAGAGGTCACTACAGTTAGCTTGGTGCTGGCAAAGCCTTTGTCCTGAACCTTCAGGGTCTAAAGCTAAACCTTCCCCTTCAAACATCTCATGAGGAAAGTGGAAAAGCTGCTCAAGATGTCAATTTATCTCAACACTTTCTCTTCTTTTCCACTGGGCTATTGATCGGTTCTTTGGCCCCTGCCACCGTTTAAACATATTTTTGAATGGCTTTGAAGTATGTCAGTAGCTGGAGGTCAAGTTCTCCCTCTTTTCTCTTCTTTTTAAAGATTGACAATTAATTATGGACTCCCTATTTAAGTATGAAAAGTTTAAAACAAGTTTGTCGATTTTCTCAAGAAAAACCCAATGGGGATGGCACTAGATTTAGAAATTAATTTGGAGATCATTGATATTTTTATAATATAAAAGGATTTCATCCAGAATCATGGGATATCTTTCCTTTTTTTTTTCCCCTTCAGACCATCTTCTATTTAATTAAACCTCCTTTATTTCTTTCCTTTGAGTGCTGGACAGGACTTCAAAATACTATGTTAACCAGTAGCAATGATGTCGGGCATCACTTACCTTGTTACTATCTTAAGGGGAGATTAAAGGTTTTCCATTAAGTATAATGTTTGCAGTATGTTTGGCATGTAAACTTTATAGAATAAAGGATGTTCCCTTATACTCTTTGGTAAGAGTTTTCCCCCATCATCATAAACAGCTATTGAGTTTTCATTTCTTTCCACATCTATTGATGATTATATGGGTTTTCTCCTCCGATCTGTTACTACATTGAATCGTGTTGATTGTTTAATGTTATTCCACTCTTATATCCCTGGGATAAACTCAACTTGGTCATCTTCTGTATATGCTGTTGGATTCAGTTTGCTAATATTTGGGGGGACTTGTGGGGAAGATAAGAGTATCGAGGAAAGGTTAACTAGGACCCTGAACGCAGATGCAGAGAGAGTATGTTGATAGAAACTCTCAAAGTAGAGTGAGGCAAAAAGACCTCCACTGGTGGTGACCTCATCTCCATGAAGCCTCCTTATGACCATGAGCCGTAAGAAGCAGGTTGCAGAGGAAGGTTTGGGGGTGAGGCAGAAGCTGTAGATTTCTGTGCTAATTGCAGGTACGGGCTCCTCCCTCCCTCAGGTGAAACAACAGTGGGTTGTTTTATAACTGTTTCTGTTAATATGCCAGACAGGAAATGGACATTGGGGGGGTGGGGCAGCAATGGTTTCATCTTTTGTTTCGGATACCTGTTTATAATGAAAACTCTATCCCAGACCACAAACACTGCCTGAGAGAACTGAGGGAGATTGACACCCAGCCCATCTCAGAAGACCATGGTTAATGTCAAGGGACTGGGAGTTGACAAGTTTATTTAGGATTGTTGAAGTACATTGCAGTTTATGTAAAACGGATCCTCTTTATTAGCCTTTTATTGATTTGTTTGTTTCAACTTCTCTTATTCTGCTGTGATGACCCTAATAATATTAACTCCTAATGTTGCTAAGCTGCTGCTGTGAGGCACTTCTTTGGGAAATTATTTTGTACCTGAAGAATCACTCTAATTTAGTTAGATAATAAACTTGGGGATATCTGAAAAAAGCAGCACAGACCAGAAGCATCAGATTTTAAGACATTTTTAAAACAGTACTCGAAAATTGGGGGGCAGGGGGAAGATTCTGTCTAGTAATTGTAAAATAATCCAAAATAACTGGATATTTTTGTCTGGGCTTTCCAATTGTTTTATAACCTGGTGGTAATTGCAGACTGGTGAAAATAGCTAGTGTTTTCTAAGAAATAGTGAGTTGATTTTATTGTATTGCAGAATATAAAGTGAATCCTGGAATCATGGGAGAAAAGAGAGGCATAAATGACCTATTTCATTCTGGGGGACTAGAAGAGCCCCTAGAATGTCATTTAGTATAGTGGCTGGTCCTGCTCCTATGGCTGACTATGGATAGGCACAGACCATGAGAATTCTACTGGGATCCCAACCCTAAGAGGCATGATTAGGTCAGAGGCCCTTCTTGTGCCTAGCTAAGTATCTGCTCATCTTTTTTAGAGAAAAAAAGCACATAATTAGCTAGGCACAAGAAGGGCCTCTTTATGTAACAAGAAGTGTCCTTATGTAACATTGTAAAGGCAAGATGGCCATCCTGCTCAAGGAGAAGATACTTGCAGAATGTGTATCTATGAGAGACTATCAAAAACCCTAAAAAGAACAAAGAAAATAATACAATTGGAAATCAGCAAGTGTGTTATTCTGTTAAGGCCAAATGGAGTCCCAATCTGAGTCAAAATGTTGGCAAGTGAGAGAGAATGATGCCCACGAGGTGGGGATCCTGTGCAACTGAGGCTGCACAACAAAACCCAGACTCCACTGGGGACAGGGTGGGGAGGAGGGGACAGTACTGGGGGAGGAAGTATGGATGTGACCCTTGGAGAAGCAGCAGCAGCGCAAAGCCTGAATGAAGGAACTGACTGGACTCAATATACATACTTGATTAAATTCAGGGAAATGCAACTGAATTTGGAGAAACTAAACTTCTTGAGCCTCCTAGTGACTGTGGGTACCAACTGACAGGAGGAAAGAAGTCGGTCATTGCTGATGCAGGAACACCTCCAGCAGCCACTTATGACCTTCTCTGCCTTTTCCCTATTGGCAGTTACCATGTCCATAACCTTGTCCCTCTCCACTTCCAGTGAAGTCTGTACTTTGCCATTGTATTATACACTCTCAGCGTTGCCCTTGCTATGATGTGCCCTGGACCCTATGGAGTGTGGACTGGAGTGGGAGATGAATGGTTCAAGTCAGACTGTCCCAAAGCGTAGGCAGTTACATGATTATATGAAGACTTTTGCATTCTAGAAATTAGGAGGGGGGAGGAAATTGGCAAAATTATGATTCCAGTTTTCCCAATTATTTAGATTTATTAGATTCCCCCATCACATTATATATTAACTTCTAGCATAATACCATAATATGTTTGTTATGCAAATGTTTTGTCCCAACTGCATATATCACTGTGTAAACTTCTTTAGAAATGGAAATAAATCTAACGTACTTAAGTTTATCAGCTTTAACGTTAAGTGAAAATACTTGAGAGTGTTACAGCTGAGTAAATATTAAAGAAGAACAGCAAATACTTTAGGAAGGTATCTAATAACAAGCCACTGGCTAACCAAGTTCATTCGCTTCAATTACTTTTAATCTCTATTATTTGTCAAAAAAAGGGGGAAGAAATCCCCTCATTAAAATTTAGAAATTCTATCATCAAGCAAAAATTCCCTTTATATTATAATAACTAAGTTGCAGGTGGAAATCCACTTTTTAAATAATTGCCATGGCCCATTGTTAGAACACCAGCACTATCTACAAATACAGTTGTTTAAACACAACAGATTGTCAGTACTAAGCAGGTTCATTAATCACAATTCAGCTTGAAAGTTACTGGTGTTAGTAAATTTCCACCCCATTACCTTGACTTTTATTTAGAACCATTCATCAATGACCTTCTCCTTCATTAGAAGTCACAAGTTTAACCAAGCCTTACGTAAAGTCATTTCAGAACCACAATACGTTTGATGACTATCTTGGAAATGTACATAATAGTGCAATTTTGTTACTTTACCAAGTCTCTTAAGCATTAGAGTAATCTACTCAAGACAATCCTCTGGCCTTTGCTGCAAAAACCTTTAGGTATAGACTTTCAAATTGTGCTTGAGAAAAACAAAACAAAACAAAGAAACTCCTAAAGTAATGGATTTCCAGTAATCAGTCTTAAACAGTCTTCTGACAGTTCTGCTACTCCACCCGCTCAGTCTTTTCGATAGTTGGCAAACACCTGTTGACAGAGCTGTACTCTGCTGCCTTAATGACAGGTGGCCCGTTTCATCGCACTCCTTTCTCCAGGATTGGCCCCGTGCAAGGCAGCCACTTCCCAGAGAACATTCACGGGCACCACACTTGGGATCAGCTCTAAGGGAAGTGTCTTCTAAGATAAACGGAGATCCAAATAACATTAACCAGTCAAGTAACAAATATTCCTTGATTACTATTCATGGGAACTGAACAGCCACTAAAGAGAATTTGGTATAAGATGATCGAGTCCTCCAAAAGATCCCACTGTAGATATCTATGACATAATACACATAACACAGGATATGCAGACTCCTAGCACAGAGCAGCAGACCATTAGTGATAAATGAAGGATGTGCGTAGGAGCCGCCATCAGACTGGGGATGAGATGATGAGGCCTTCCTCTCAAAGAGGGAGGCGTGGGAAAGCAAGAAGGGAGGGCAGACAAAGGATGAAGAGGAATGGGGATCATTTGCCTCTGAGAACAAAACAGAGCAAACTTGAAGGAAATGATAAACCTGTTGCGTGTGCGTGTTGGGGGGGTCAGTGTGAGTACTTTCCAAATGCAAATAACATTAACTTGGACTTAAGCACATTTCAACACTATTCATTTGAAGAGAAGAAGCACACTGAGGTCATCCACTTCTGATTGTGTTTGGCTCCACGGTGAATCTCGGGAAATGTAGTCATGGCTGGCCTGGTAGGATTTCCATCTGTGCTGGCCCTGACCTTTCTCAGATTACAAGCTCTGGAAAGCCCATAAATTCTTCCATTTGAAAAATGTGGTCAATTTTTCTATACCTGAGTTCCAGATAATTAGGTTCCTCTAATCCAGGTGGCGTCAGTAAATCATAAACTATATAAATTGCCACGGGCACACTGTTGCTCTTTCGGGGCTGCAGTGTCCTGATGTGTAGTTCTTGGTGTTCCACCCTCAGGACATCTGTGATGATTTAATGAACATGTGACTACAAGCTGAGGTTAAGGAAAAAGAAGTGCGAATGGAGTACCTGAATGAAAGCACAGTGTCCTAAAGGGCACATCTGTTACTTTTGTCTGACCAGCATCCATCCCTTTCTATTAATAATTGAAGGTAGAGCACTCACTGTTCAATTGCCTCCCTTCAGCTCATTCCGTGCACTCTTGAGGGGTTGACAGCCAAGGAGCTGGCTCTCTCCCTTCAAGCCAAGCTCTAGAAGGAATTTGAATTTTGATAGGAGGGACAAAGGACTACAGGGGATTGGAATTGATCAGGCCAATGGCGGTGTCCTGAAAAAGACTCTGCTTAGAGTCTCTGAATGCTGTCCCCATGGCCTCGCCTTTCCGGAGGTGTGACTGGTGAGATATCTTCTGTAAGTGACTCCACATTTTAATTTTTATTTGTCAGTCTTTCCAAAAGAATTTAGCTAGAGGTGATTTTTGTGGCTTGCAACTGCAGATTTAGTGTACACGCTTTCCTTCCTCTATTACAACTTCTGACTGTGCATCTTGAGGGAGCAGAGATGACATCACCATGCCTCTGACAGCGCTAGTTTTAGTTTGGCCAATTTTAGGGAAAGCAAAGGTGAACAAGGAGGCCAGAGCGAGAGAACAAAGAGGATAGGAATCTGTTCACAAAGGAACCATCCCCTCAAAATACTCGTATCAGTGATTAATAAAACAGATAACCACAGACATTGTTATTAATGAATGTGGGGTACACAGTATCTGATGATAAACACCTGCGATTTTCAATTTCACTCATCAAGAGAAAAACCCATTCATCCCTAGAAGTTGTGTGTCAGGCTTCTGAGATAAAAACAAATAGGCAGTACTGCCGTTGCTGTTACTTTCTGAGTCAGGTAACCTAAAAGACAAAAGTTATCTGACCCCTGCACTGCAGTTCTGTGCCTGCTGTCTTCTGCCTACCAAGTGACCATACTGACCACTCAAGGACAAATCTAGAAGGGCTCTATGTACGAACCATGGATCTACACTGGATATCACAAGCACTAGAGGACCTGACCTTAAAGATCTGTTAAAGGACCTGAGATTTTATAATAGGAAAGATTAATAATCTACTTTTTTTAATGACAAAAAATGTCCAGGGCTTTTTTTTTACAACATAATCCCCAAGAATAATGTGTTACTAATAACATAAAATGCAGTACAGAGACAAGGAATCTTGAGAAAAGTCCACTGGATTTGGTAAGAGAAAAGCTTCAGTAGAATGATAGGGACAGAACACACTCACATGAGGGAAAGAGGAGACTGGGAGGTTAGAAAATAGAGGTTTGGCAAAGAAAAGATGGAAAAGTAGTTGAAAGAAGCTAGCAAGAATTCTTTTTGTTTTTAAGCTAGGGAAGAGTTGGACATGTTGGAAGCAGAAAAGAGACGTGCTGAAGAGGAAAAGGACTGACAGGTCAGGTGACCTGTGCAATCCAGTCCCACAGGTCTCTGCGCTCAGTGGGGCCCTGCACTCGGGTTCATACTCTGCTGTTACTGCCTTGAAACTCTTTATGTTTTTGGAACCAGGACCCTGAATTTTCATTTTGCACTAGGCCCCATGAATTATGAAAGTGTCCTGAAAGCTACAGAGCACTGTGTGTACGCTGATTACTATTTTTCCAAAGATGCACATACCCTAATCCCCAGAACCTATGTGGCAGAAAGGACTTTGCAGGTGTGACTAAGGATATTGAGATGGGGAGAGTACCATAAATTGCCTCGGGGAACCCTATGTAATCACAAGGGTCTTTATAAGAGGGAAGTAGTACAGTTAGGTTCAGAAAGAAGAAATGTGACAATGGAAGCAGAGATAGTGAAGATGTGGCAATGTGACATACAGTCATGAGCTAAGGGATGCAGGTGGCCTCTAGAAGCTGCAAAGGCAAGGAAACATAGTCCCCTAAAAGCCATAAAACGGTGGTTCCAAACTTTTGGCTTCCCTGGGCCACACTGGAAGAAGAATCGTCTTGGACCACCCATAAAATACACTAACCCTAAGGATAGCTGATGAGCTAAAATGCATACATACATACATACAGGTTGCAAAAAATCTAACAATGTTTCAAGAATTTGTTGGGCCGCATTCAAAGCTGTCCTGGGCCACACATTGTATATGCCTAACCCTAGAAGGAAGACAGCCTAGTTGATCCAGTTTGGACTTCTGACCTCCAGAACTGTAAAATAATAAATTTGTTTTTGTTTTGTCACTAGTTTGTGGTAATTTGTTATAGAAGGGATGAGTAGCTAATACTTATTACATGAATGTAAGGGGATGTATTTCTAGTTTTCTAGGCATTGAGGCTATTAACAAAATAGCAGCTATCATTTACTGAACATTTCCTTTGTGTCTATAATCTCAAGTAATCTTAGAACAATGTTTGAGGGGGGCATTATTGTGTTCACTTACAAATGGACAAACTGAGGCACCCAGAAGTTGCCTAACTTGCCTAAAACCACATAAACTAGAATGTTTAGAGATGGGAGCTGAACCTAGTCTATAGCACTCCCAAGTTTTTCTGTGCGTTTATCCCCATTCCCGTATTTCATCATGAATTTTTGGATTTGTTTCCATTCTTCAAACGTGCATTATGTTGTATGTGTTAACCTAGGAGTGAGAGTTGGTCGGGACAGAGGATGGCATCCATGTCGGGGGGGGGGGGGGTGTATAAAATGAAAGAGGGGCCAAAGCCACGTTGACAAGTAACAGGTGGCTTACTAGGCCCCTGCCGTGGGTGAGACACAGGACAGTCAGCGCCTCCGATTTAAAGTCGAAGATCCTAATGCGCGTAGGTACTGGGCGAGCTTGGAGTGCTCGGCGTGCTGCATCAGGGACAACACAGGAGGACCGGCCTTGTTTCCAGGACAATCGCGAGAGGAAGAGACGCACCCGCTTGCCCCCACCGCCCTTGTTTTGGGGCTCGCGTGGTCCCGCCTCATTGGCCGTCTTGGAGCCTGAGCCCGGGAGGCGGAGCAGCAGCTGCAGGTCCAGGTTCGTTCTGCTGTGGCCACGGTTTTCACGCGGGACCACAACTCCCACAAGGCACCGCGCTCAGGGGCGGGGCCGGGCGCGGGGCGGGGCCTCTCGGGATGAAGTGGGGGCGCTCGGCTCTCCGCCTCACTCGCAGCTGCCGGGCGCGCGGTTCTCTGACGCTGGAGTCTTCCCGTCGCCGGCTCCCGTCCCCGTGGGTCGTCACCCGGGCTGCCCGCCGTTCCCCGACCCCGAGGGGTCCGACCGGCCGCAGTGTGGGGAGCGGGCAGTATGAGCCGGGGGGCCCGGCGGGCCGGTGCGGGGCGGGGGGCTGCCGTGGTGCTGCTGCTGGTCACCCTGAGCTGCTTCTCGGGCGTCGTCGAGGCCCAGGTGAGCCGGTGATGGCGGGGAGACCGGGCGGCCTGAGGGTAGCAGCGGGGCGACCTGACAGGCGTCCAGGAAGCGCCGGCTAGCCGCCGATGCGCGGGGTGGCGACACTCGGGGTGACGGCAGGGAAGGAGGAAGAGGGTGCGGGTCTCGGAGGTGTTTCGTTCTTAGTTGATTTGTTAAGTGGCTGAGTGTAGCGGCATGGACGGGAGCGAAAGCATCCCCGCTATTTGCCTAGAACGGGAACAGAAACGGGAACTCCTTTTAGAGTTGGAATGGGGGGGACAAGGGGACAGATCCGCGGCCTGCGGGAGTCGAGCAGGCAGGGAGGGGACGGGACTTCACTTCCTGAACTTTGGGACTGGAGGGTCCCTCGGCTGTCACCATTGGTCAGGACCGCTGTGTTTTACCAACTTGAACTGTCTGCCAAGTGGCGTCCAGGTGCGCCCACTTGCGCGGCTGGTGTCTGGGTCTGCCCGCAGGTCTCAGCAGGGAAGTGATGGCCAGAGAGTGGAATTGAGTTTGGGGCTTGTCTTTGCGAAACTTGTGTTACACAAGTGCTCTCAATATGCTGGAAATGGGAGGGCAAGTGACCAGATCTTTGCCCTTAAAGAGATGTGTTTGTTTGTTACACCGTCGAACTTGAATAGACAGCTGCCAGGTGCTGCTTGTTTGCCCCTGCTGCAAAGTGGCAAAACTGCTGAGCGAGGGAGAAGGTGCCTCAGGTGGCCGGATGGCCAGGGCAGATGGGATTTGAAGCAATTAATGCTCATTGCTAAGAAAAATAGGAGGAAACTGTGGGCGTAACCGTTTAAACATGTTTTTTAAAATTTTATTCAGACACTTTTTTTCGTGGTGTTATGGTGTTCTGCAAACCCCAGAGTCTCTGCATATTCTATTTGGGTCCATGTTTGAATATTTTTTAATGAATGATTTGATAAAAATGAAAGAGGCAGACTTTTGGTTTGGGATTTGAGGAACATGTTAAAAATGCCCTCCTACCAGATATCCTGATTGGATAGATCTGGGGTGACCCAGGAATCAGCATTTTAAAAGAGCCTTAGTAGGTATCTAATGCAGTTAGCCTTGGAACTGCCTTCTCAAGTGCACTTGGAAAACACTGAAATAAATAGTGGAAATGAGGGCATACCTACCAGACTCCTGAAAGGAAAATTTGGGCAAAATGATTTCCTCATTACAAGTTGGATGTTTGTTTTTGAGTAGAATTTACATTTAGGTATTTTTCTAAAGTGAGATTTTTCTCATTTTCTCCTTTTTATGTAACATGTATTAATTATATACTTTGTCACCAATCTAGCTTAATTTTTTGGTTTGTTCACTTACCACTAATTATGTGTATCAGTGTTTTATAATTGCATCTGTACTTTATATTACAGTCAAGTGAATATGTAATTTTAATTTCATTATGCCCAAATGAATACCATGGCCGTCTGGAATAATCCAGCCTTAAATGCCTCTGTTTTTCAAGTTACATGACTGGATACTTTCCGGACAGCCTTCATATATTTGGTCAGCAAAGATTTGTGCATATATTCAAGGTGGCATTGTGCCAAACAGTCCTGAAAAGTGAATATATTGGTTTTTGTTTCCAGTGGTACTTTCTGATTAGTGTTTGATCATATTTTAGATAGTACTTTAATCTGTAACAAGTTTCAATATACATTCTCTCCTTTGATTTGACACATCTCTCAGAAGTGGGGCTCTCGAAGTTCAGAGAGCTTGCATGACTGGTATCACAGTTGTTAAGTCAGTGAACAAGATGAAGCTGGAACCCCAGGGGGTCCCTTTCTGGTTTGTATAGTACATCTCAGTGGGTTTGCTTCTTTGTCATATAGAAATAAAGCACAGGGAGACCCAGGAAAATGAAAAAGGGGAACTAAGACAGTTCTTTCACTTCTCTTCCATATGGTAAATTGGAAGCAAAATGGTAAAGCATAAAGGGAAGTCATTTATTTGAAAAATACTTGTATTCACAAGAAACCACTAAGGAGTGGAATATATTGAATTTATCGCCTTGCAGAAAATAATATTTGAGCATATAAAATGATAGGCATTTGTGTATCTCCTACCCCATTTTTCTTGTAAATGAAATGCAAATGTGCTTTGTAGTGAGGCTGAGCACGAGGAACTAAAGACAGTGTGTACAGTGGTATAGTAAGTCAGTCTTCCTGGAAAGAAGTTGTTTCAGTCGGATATATTTTTAAACCTTTGATGTGCATTCCTGAAATGGTATGAAACCCAGGAATACACAGAGCCCCCAACCCCCCAATAAAAAAAGGAAAGCCGCAAACTTGGGATTCAAACGGTGCTGGTCTAGTTCGTTACCCTGGGGATTTTCCCAGGCCTTGAAGATCTTGAGCTTCTGCTTTAACAACTGCATGGGATGGAATGGAAAAGACATAAAGCCTGTGTCTGCCCAGGGAGCAGAAACTGAAAGGAGACCTCACCATAAAGTTTGGACTCCCAAAGAGCTACACCTTCAATATATGGAGAAAGGAAAGCAACTTGGGGTGGGGGGGACTCTTGAGAATTTGTAGCTATGAGCCACTCTTACACAGACTTGCAGGCCATTATTCATGCCACCTGTGCTGGGAAAGGCTTCGAGTGAAAAATTTAATTTATAGCACTCGCAGGTTGGGTTGCCCCAGCTAACTAGTAAAAGCAAATATCCATCTCCTCTAGAGGAATTTATTTTCAACCCAAGCCCTAAAGAATTCTTGAAGATAAAGTGCCAGGAAGAAGAGCAGCTTACAGTAAAAAATCATAAAACACAAAAGGCACCATGAATGAGGTATTAGAAATATAGACTATAAAAGTGGACCTGTAGTGACCTAGATTCTGAAAATATCAGATATAATTTAAAATTATGTTTAATGTGTTTAAGTAGAGATTTGAAAATATGAAAGGGGAGCAAGGGACCAAATTAAAGAATGACCTAAGAGATTAAAACAATGAAATAGAAGTTTTAGAAATGAAATTAAAAACTCAGTGGATGGATTAAATAGCTGATTATACCCAACAGAAGAAATGATTATTGAATTAGACAACTATCTTATGTCTTTTTCTTTCCATTTAATCCTCCAGCACCTCATTCATCCTCACATTTGCCTTCATGCCTCACTAACAAGGTTGGATTAACCAGAGCAGCCCACGTGTGTGCACCTGCTCGTCTCTTACCCACACATTTTGACTTCTGTCGATTTTCACAGAAGAGCTGTTCATACTCTTATCAAAAGCCAGTTCTCCTTTCCCATTCAAGTACCTGGCTTGAGCAAGTCTGCCCTTTCTCTCCTGGATCATTAATTTTTCCTTCTCTAGTGAACTGCTTACTGTCATAAAACATGCTGTCATTTCTACTGTATTAAAGTTCCCACTCATCTCTTCTGACTCTGCTGCATTTTTCTCTTCCCCTTTATAGAAAAAAGTGTGGTTCTTTTTGTCCCTCCTGGTCTAGTCCTCCCTTCAGCTCATTGCATCAGACTTTAGCCCCTACCACTCCTCCAAAGCTGCTCTTGTCAAGGTCACGAATGTCTTCCTTGTTGCTAAAGCCAATTGTTTTGTTTTTAAACCTTGGCTTTACCTCTCAGCAGCATTTTTTCACAGCTCACCACTCACTCTCCTTGAAATACCTTTTTCTATTGGCTTCCAGGTTACTATTCTGATTTTCTTCCTATCTTCCAGGTCAGTCTTTTCTCTGTCTTTTGCTGTCCTCTGCCCCTGACCAGTCAGTAATCATTTGAACCTCAGGGTTGATATCCAGTACCCTTTTCTCTCTCTATCTTGGTTATCCCATGTAGTCTCTTGGCTTTAATTACCACCCAGATAAGTGACTCTCCAAATCTCCAGGCCAGGGGTCTCAGCTCTAGATCCTTATCTCGACCTGCCCTTCACCATCTTCCCTTGGATGATTATTAGGTATCTCACAGTTGAGGTACCAAGAACCAAATTCCTGACCTTTTCCCTCAAATGTGCTCTGACAAGTCTCCCCATTAGACTTATGCTGCAGCCACACTGACCTCCCTGTTGTTCCTAAAACATGGCAAATCTGTTCTTCCTCGAGGCCTTTGGACGCCTGGCTCGCTCTTCTCATGGATCCAGGTGGTTCACTCACTCCCTTCTTTAGAGATCTGCTGCAATGTTAACTTACCTGACTTGACCACTTATCTAAATTGTTATCTTCCCTGATCATAACAACATCAAAGAGAAACCCTCCATCTGCTTTACCTTGTACCACTGAACAGGACTGCTTGGCTCTTCAGAATGGGGCACGTCTAGTACTCCTGTGGTTTTTTTATTGAATTGACTGTAGTAAAAAGTGACTGCTTTAATGTTACGTATTAGCAAATACTAGTTAATTTGATTGTATAAATTATCTTTTTGTATAATAGTACAGATTTGTTAAGGTAGAAATGTATTTTAAATTTTATATATGTATATTTTTTCTAGGTCACTGGAGTCCTAGATGATTGCTTGTGTGATGTGGATAGCATCGATAACTTCAACACCTTCAAAATCTTCCCCAAAATAAAAAAATTGCAAGAGCGAGACTATTTCCGTTATTATAAGGTATGATTATAATTTTTTATTCTGTTGGTACCAAAGAATTTTATATAGCTGTCTATAGATGTGACTTTTTTTTTGCAGGGGGGTAGTTCCCTGGCTGGGAATAGACGTGACTTTTATCACCCTTGTGATAGCTCATTTTTACTCTTCTCATCACCCTAGCATATCTTTTGTCACAGGACTGTATTAATTATTGTCCTGAAAACATTAATCTTTTGAACTCTTAAGAATCTGAACCATCTTCCTGTGTTTGGGGAATTTTTTTTTTTTTTTAAAGTGGGTAGTTCCCTGGCTGGGAATTGAACCCAGGCCGCAGTGTTGACAGCACCGAAGCCTTAAGCCACTACACCACCAGGGAACTCCTTTGTTTGGGGAATTCTTGATGGAGGGCGGGAGACTTACCTTCTCGGAAGCTGAAAATGAGAGAAAGCTAGTTGTCATCCCCCCTTGTAACTTAGGTTCTGCCATTGAGACACACCTGCCCAGCTTTTGAGCTATGCTGAGGGCAGTGCCCTGTGCCAGCATTCTTAGCAGTATCATGTACCACGGCAGCAGGCAGGCACCGGGTAGCTCCCTGGGAGAGCCTGCCAACCAGGCTGGGGATATGAGCAATATGCCATCCATAGTAATGCTGCAGAATTGGTTCTTTAATCTCATAGTAGTCTACTCTAGGTCTTTATAATTAACCAATGATAGTGTAAAGGCAGCAGCAATGAGGCAGCATTCAAAAGAATATTTTAAATTTAAGAACAATATCTTAAAAGCTGCTGTTGTGCTTTGCCTGTGGTCTTGCTCAGTATTCAGTTGGGTTTAGCCACATTTTCTAAATGATTTCATTTTTTAGTCTGTTTTAAAAATTGAGCATGATTTTCTCTTATCCTGATTCTGAATAGGCTGTCTCAGCCCTTTAAATATTTTTGAGGATAAAAAATTCCAGTGGTTCGGTAGTTTTCAGTTGTGCAGAAAAGTAACAAATTAGAGAATTAAAAATTTGGGAACCCATTCTTCCCTTCCTTTCCCTCCAGGTCAGCACCAAGAATATCCAAAAAAGGTGAATGTTTCTCCTCTAAACAAAATCCTTTATGCAAATTCCACAATCTTTCTTCAAAGAGTAATCTTTGCCTAAAGAAACCATTGAGTTTCTAGACATTTTACATACAAACAGGTTACAAGTGTGTCTGCATTTGTATAATAACTGCTTTCTCCTGCTTCCTGTGTACAGCTAGGTTTAACCATGTGAAATTGTTGCTATTATAGGTCAAAATGGTTCAGTATTGCCAGTTTCATATGGTTCAGTTCATTACAGTAGAGGAAATATTCCTTATGTCAGAGGTCATCCCTTCACAGAATATACAGATCACATCTCCCTCATTCTTTCACTCCCGCCCTTTGTGATTGTATCTTCTACTTCTGTATCCCCACAGGCCTGGTCAGTAGCAGGCACGCAAATATTTGAATAAAGGAATGAATATTTCATTTAATCTTTACACCAAATACTGTCAAGTCAGTGTTAGCCATGTTTTCTAAATGAAGAAACAATGGTTTAGATACCCTAGGTATGAGTTGATTAAGAAAAGATATGGGAGTAGCTCACAAAATTGAAAGATAAGCTAAAACAGCATACTTCAGAAAAGATAGAAATTAGAGCAGGAGTTAATGACAGTTCTCTTTATGGTGCTACCAAATTTTAGATCATATTCACCATTTCCCCATATTTTTGCAATGCTTTATATGAGAGTGAGATTTCTGGGAGAAAGGGTCTAATTGGTCTAGGTAGGGTCATGTGATTCCCTTGACCAAAAGAGGGGAAATCACTTTGGTTAACAGTCCTATTTGCATAAGTATAAGGGGAGTCATTGTCTCTCAAAGGAGAATTAGAGGGGATGTTACAGAAGAAGGAAAAATGAAAGTTAGATAGACAAAAATTATAACATGGTCCTTGGTTAGCCAACATACAATTTGTCTTTATACATGTAATTTAAAGAATGTTCTAACCAACATAATAAAATTGTTCTCTATGTAACCATATACTCATACCCTCTCCCCAAGGAGAGTAGTGCAGTGATCTAGTTAATGCATTTAGCTTTAGATATCACCCAAGTCTAGGATATTTGGGTGGTACCACTCCTTTTAGTTCTGACAATCTATGAATTAAAACAGAAAGGAAATTTAACCAGTATACTCTACATAAAACAGCGGCAGAAAAGGAAAGCTAAGAGAAGAGGTTAATTTTAAACACACTTAACATACTTAGATTCAGCAAGCAAGGAAACATAAGTAGAAGCAATAGTACACCTCAACAGGTCAGTTGGATTGATAACTTTGTGACGAACCATATTCTGGGTGCTATGGATGCTGTATGGAATAAGACAAAAGACTCTGACCTCCATGAAGTTTAGGGAGACAAACAATAAACAAATAAACAATAAAATATAATTTCACATAGCTATAAGTGATTTGAAGAAAAATAAAGCAAAGTAAGAGAGAGTGAAGGGGTTGGCAAAGGTAGGCAGAAGTAGGCAGTCCTAAAGGAGTTGGTCAGGAAAGGAAGGTATTCATGCTGTGCCATTTGAACAAAGACATACTTAATGTGAAAGAGTAAGCTTTGACAGTGTCTGGGGAAAGAACATTCCAGGGAAGGGGAATAGAACTGCAGGTAGAAAGGTCTTGACTGCAAGTAGGAAGGTTTAGAGCAGGGATGTCCAACCTTTTGGCTTCCCTGGGCCACATTGGACGAAGAAGAATTGTCTTGAGCCACACATAAAATACACTAATGCTAATGATAGCTGATGAGCTAACAAAAGTTTCATGCGTAATTTTTATCATGTTTTAAGAAAGTTTATGAGTTTGTGTTGGGCCACATTCAAAGCTGTTCTGGACTGCATGCAGCCTGCAGGCTGCAGGTTGGACAAGCTTGTTTTAGAGTGAGGAATAAAAGACAACTGGTTTAGTTGGAGGCAGATGAATGAAGGAGAGTTGGGGAGGTAGGCAGAAGCCAGAGGAAACAAATTAGAGAGCCTTATTCAGTGCACAAGGATGCTGGATATTATTCTAAGTGTAATAAGGAACTATTGGAGAGATTTGTACAAAATAAACTATAAAGGTGTGAGACAGGAAATAGAGAAACCATTTAGGAGGCTGTTGCAGAAGTCCAGATAAAAGAATATGGATTTGGAATAGGATAGTGGAGTTGGAAAAGGAAAAATATGGTCAAGTTAGTGTTGTATATAAAAGGTGACACCAACAAACTTCTATTATGGACTGAATGTAAGGTGTAAGAGTAGAAGTGAGATCAAAGATGATACCTAAGTTTTGAGCATGTCACCACAAACTGTATCATGACCAAGTGGGTTTTATTCCAAGAACATAAGGATGAGGCTTTTAGGTGTTCAACAAAAGTCAATACACATTCCTGATTTTCAAAAAATTAAAGTAAAAACTATGGATACTTCTTTAACATGATAATTTCAGTCCTAACATTAGCATTGCCAGAATCTTACTTAAAGGGGAAACACTAAAGGAATTCTCACTTAAGTCGGGAACTAAGACGAAGGCACCAACTATCTCCTTAATTGTTGGTGGTATTAGTATAATCAAACAAGGCAAAAGAGCTCGAGACAAAATTTTTAAAAGAATAAGTAAAACTATGTCCACTTATACAAGTATATAACAAAAGTACAGGGTCTGGCACAAATAGCACCCCTTTCTTATGAGCTGGTAATCTATACGAAATCTTTTATTACACAGTCATAAATAAGGATGTATGGTTATGATTTTGTAATAAAACCATAACTCAAGTCCAGGCATTATTTCTGCTGATCCCTGTGTACCTAGAAAACTCAGAGGAAATTAATAAAGTGAACACAAATAACAAAAAATACATTAAGATAGCAGGCTATAAACTTAATAAAAATCAGTACCTTCATAATTACAATAGCAAATTAGAAGATACAATAGAAAATTCATTTCCATATACGTTAGCAACGGAAAAAGATAAAATACATAGGAATAAATATATCAAGAAATATGCAAAACCTAAAAGAAAACTTCAAAGCACTCCTAAAAAATACAAAAATAAGTGAACAAATGGACAGATGTCTTTGTAGCATTAAGATATTAATTCTCCCCAAGTTCAATATAAATTTAATGTGATCATAATAAATACCAATAGTTTTTTCTGGAGCTGGACAAGTTGTCACAGGTTAAGTCCCTTGGGAAGCCGACTCTGAGATAGTGATTAGTGTGTGAGGTTAATTAGGGATTACTCTTGGAACCAGCAAGTTAGGAGAGGGAGAGGAAGGGAGGAAGTCAGGATGGGGAGAGGGAAAAATAAAGCTGGGATGCCACTTCATGCAGACCTTGGCGACCCCTTGGGGAGTTCCTAAGATGAGGTGACCCTCCAGAGTTGTCCCCACTTGACCCAGAGAGAGGTCTAGGCCATCATCATATCGTTACACTAGTCATTGGATGAAGGTCATCACAGGAAAGGGTAAAGTGTTTCGCTGCAGCTGGGCTTGGCTGCCTGCGGCACTACCAGAAGCACTTTGAGAAGCCCGTCGTTCCTGAAGGCTGATCTGAGGAGCGTGTCACGGTGTCCTCACAGTCCTTTCCTTGCACTGTGTTATCTATTGCTACATAGCAAATGAGCCTGACATTTACCAACTTAAAACAGCAAACTGAGAAGGTGGCATTCGAGGAAGACCTAAAGGGAGTGAGAGAACAGGCCGTATGGGTGTCCGGAGAGCATTCAGGCAGAGGGAACAAGAGCAGAGGCCCTGGGGCCACAGGGTGCCTCATGGCTTTGAGGACCGACAAGGCGGACAGAGAACGAGGGCAGAGAGGAGGGAAACAGATTGTGCAAGGCATTCTCGGCCATTACAGGAACTTGGATTTTGAACTGACTGGGTTATCAGAGGTGTATGTATAAGGTGAGAAGAGAAGAGTTGAGGATGATGCCAAGATCTTGGCCTGCAGAACTGGAATAATGGAGTTGCTGTTTACTGAGATGTCAAGAATTACTAGAGGGAAGAGCATAGTTTTGGATATATTATTAATAAGTCTGAGGTGCCTGTGACTGTCCATGGGAGAGCTGAATAAGGCAAACAGAACAGCCTCTATGAAGGCCCTGGGAGAGAAATGAGCATGGGGTATGCCCTGCAGGAAGATCAGTGTGCCTAGAAGCATGTGGCAGGAGACGAGGCCAGAGAGGTGGGCAGGAGGCCTGGTGACAGGGCCTGGTGGGCTGCCTGGAGAATTCCATTTACTGCAAAGGTGATGGGAAGCCATGGAGAGGTTCTGAGCACCCATTGGTGTAATCTGAATTATGTGTCAAAGAGATGGCTAAGGCTGCTGAGTGAGCTTGATGGTGATAGAAGCAGGGAGACTTGCTGTAATTCAGGCAAGAAATGAGTTGTGACAGCGAGGCAGTGAGAAGAAGTGGACAGTGAACTGTTTGAAGAGGATGAACAAGAATAAAAGTGATCTTCAACTTGGGTGATCTGTCTGGAAGTCCTGTTGAATTACTGTTTTCCCGCCCTGCGTAGAATATGACATTCCAGTTTTTACGATGGTTAAAATGCCCTTCACGGTCTGTCCCCAGCCTCCTTCCCTGCCACTCTTGCATCCCCAATTAAAAGTCAGTGAAACTAGCATTTTTCACGTCCCAGAACTGCCCAAGCTCTGTTACTTCACCCACATGCACACTTCCTGCGATGATCATCTGTCCTCTGAAATACTACTTCTTCCGAGGTCTCTAGCCACCAGCCTTCTCTCGTTTTTCATCATAGAACTGTGGATTTTCCTTGGTGGCACTCACCACAATTTGTTATTAAACATACAAATATGTCATTTCTGTTACCTCTAGTAAACTGTAAGTTCAGGGGAAGTGCTTTTTCTGCCCTTTTCCCCTCAAGCCCACCCAGCCCTGACATGTAGTGGGTGCTCAGACACACTTGCTAGGTGAACGTGGATGTGAGAGAATCCCGGGGGACGGTGGAGTGCATAGCTGGAAAATGCCTTCCAGCTTCTTCAGATGAGCTGTGCACTTGACTTTATTCCTTTTTTGAAGTGGCAGAGGACTAATAGCTTCTCCTTCTGATTCACCACCATGTCCCTGGTGCCCAGCACAGTGACACTGAAAAGAGCACTGCAGGACTGTGACACACGTTTGCTCATGTTAATTCATTCTTTCTCCCAAGGTTAACCTGAAGCGACCCTGTCCTTTCTGGGCAGAAGATGGCCACTGTTCAATAAAAGACTGTCACGTGGAGCCCTGTCCAGAGGTAACACATTTAAAACCAGAGGCCTTTGTTCTAGGACTGGGTCTACAATTGACTCTTATTTCATGCTTTATTGAACCTGCATCTTGTTTCATAGGCTAAAAAAAATGCTACTGGACTATAAATTTCAAATTTAGAGTGGAAATTAAAGAGCATAACGGGAAATGTCAGGCTCGGAATCAGGTCTTCCCTTGGTCTTGTTACAATGGGAAAAAAAGGCTATACTTATTAGTTAGGGAATGCTGCTGCACTTTAGACCTTGTGACATCTTGCATAATTAGATTTATTCTTCAAAAGTCATTAGTTATAATCTATGTTTTCATTTTACTTTTGGATTTTCTTTTTTTCTTTCTTTCTTTTTTTTTTTTTTTTTTTTTTTTGCTTAAACAACAGAAATTTACTTTCTCACAGTTCTAGAATTTTGGATTTTCTTACCTAACAAATTAGTCTAATTTGTTGTTCTTAAAAATATATTTTTTTAAATTATCTTCATTTTCTTTTAAGAATATGTTTTTTAACTTTTTATTTTGAAATAATGTCAAACCTAGAGAAAAGCTACAATAGTTCAAATAATTCCCATATATTTTTTACCCAGATTCCCTAAAAGTTAATATTTATCACATTTGCTTTATCATTCTCAATGTGTATATATTAACATTATATTCTGAACCACTTAGGGATAAGTTACCAGTATGATGATTCCTTACCCTATACTTCAGCATGTATTTTCTTAAAAACAAGATTATTTATCACAGCATAATTAACAAAACAGGAAGTTAACATTAAAATGCAAGAGCTGTCTGGAAAAAATCCAGCTATAAATGCCTCTGTTTTTCATATTACATAGCTGGATACTTTCCACACAGCCCTTGTATTCTATAGATCTTAATCATATATTGCTAACTGCCTTAATGTGCTTTATAGCACATACACAGAAAAGTTTCTGATCCTGAATTTTATACGTAGCATTTGGACGCCATGTCTCTTTAATCTTTTTCATCTGGGACAGTCTCTCAGAAACTCATTGTTTTTCAGTTCTTCACTTTTCCATCCTCCCTCCCTTCCAATATGCTATTTGTAGAATACTCCTAATTTTGGGTTTTTCTGACGTTTCCTAACTATTAGATTCAGGCCATGCACTTTTGGCAGGTGTACCACAGGTGAGGTGTCCTTGTGCTCTTCTCAGCATTATATTGGGAGGCACAATATGTCATCTTCCTAACTTGGTTCAGGTGGCGTTTGCCAGATTTCTTCCCTGTAAAGTGGGAAAAATTTTTGAGATTATAAAAATATTCTGTTTTTCATCATAATTTTTAGGATACATTGATGATTTTTGTCTGAATTATTTACATGTGTTTGCCATATAGAGATTCTCTGATTCCATTTCTTCTATACTTATTAGTTGGTACTCTACTGTAGGAGATTTTTCTTGTCTTCCCCTTATTTAATTGTATGTTTATGTCAGTATGAAATTTAATTATTTTTAATATTTTTTATTTCATAATAGCTTTATTGAGACATTAATTCACATACCTTAAAATTCACTCTTTTTGAAGTGTACAATTCACTGGTATTTAGTATATTCACAGAATTGTGCAACCATCAGCACTATCTAATTTTAAAACATTTTCACCATCTCCCCAAAAACCTCTGCCTATTAGCGTCACTCCCCACTTTGCCCTCCCTCTGGAAACACTAACCTGCTTTCTGTCTCCATGGCTTTGCCCATTATGGATGTTTCATTTAAATAAAATCATATATTATGTAATCTTTTGTCACTGGCTTCTTCATTCCTATTGCCGAATAATGTTCCATTGTTTTTCATCAATTGATGGACATTTGGGTTGTTTCCACATTTGGGGCTACTATCAATAATGCTGTTCTGTGACACTCAGGTACAAGTTCTTCTGTGGATACACGTTTGTAGTTCTCTTGAGTGTATACTTTGGAATGGAATTGCTGGGTTATAGAGTAGCTATAACTGAGGAACCACCACATAGTTTCCAATGTGGCTGCACATTTTACATTCCCACCCAATTTCTGTACGTACTTACCAACACTTGGTTTATTTTAGCTGTCTTTGTGAATGTTATTTCATATGGGTTTTGATTCACATTTCTCTTATGGCCAGTAACATCAAGCATCTTTTCAGGTGCTTATTGACCATTTGTATATCTTTGGAGAAACGTCTGTTCAAATCCTTGGCCCATTTTCAAATTGAGTTGCCTTTTTATTGCCGAATTTTAATAATTATTTGACTCTGCACAGTCTGTATTTCTAAATTGTCATTACATTAAAATAGTCATTATTCTCTAGAGTAATTATCTGCTTTAGTCTTAAGTTTCTAATAACAATAAATGAGTAAGATATTTATTTATTTATGCATTTAAAAATTCCTATCTGTTTCTCCCCAGAGATGAAAACAAGACCTTCATTTTGGTCCTTTTAAGTGATGTGAGGATATTTGTGTTTTTCTCTCTTTGGGGGAAAATTCAGTAGGCATTTCATATTGAACTCAAATTTGTCATAATAACAGAGTTAAAGTTTGCATTCTATAATTTAAAGTCTAATTTAATCATGAAGGGTCACTTAATTTTGTAATTTTCAGACTGCTTCATATCGCTTGCGTTCGTGCCAACAACCTGGTTCACTTCATGCTTGATTTTAGTTATTAATTTTATAATTATTTGTAATTATTCTTTTCTGTGATTATTTTTATGTTATTTATGATGATTGTCTGTGGTACCTACCCCCATATTTCTGAATGGCCTGTGTTAAGATTTGTTTGAGTTGTTGCATTTAGCATCAAACCTTTTAAAAAGTTGCTAAAGATTTTTATTTTAGCATATTATACTAGTTAGAGGACATACAGGAGTTCAGAGGATGCTTTTGGTTGTTATTCCATACTTTAAATTCAGAGTCTTATAATTGTGACTGCTAGCTTTGACTTGAGTTTCATAGTTTTCTTTCTTTTGCCCTCTGTTAGAAAACATTGAAATGATAAAATACTGGCAGCAAGTAACATTTTATCTATATGGTCTTTTTATTGGTTAGGAAAAAAAATCTCATTATTATGTACATTCTTTAGTCTAACAGGGAAATATTTATTTTGAATATTTGATTAAAATTTATCTATGAAACATGAATATTTTTTAGTAGCTCATTTGCTATTTGAAAATTCATGTATTTCACACATTGGAAATTAGTCACCTGGGTTGATCAGAGGATCAACCTGTGATTGCTTTCAGATATGATTTTTAAAATTGTATTTGATAAAGCAGATGTAATAATAATTCATAGGTTTGTTTATTAAACCCTAAAAGCAATTATCAGCTTTGTAGAAAAGAAAATTGGACCTACATGTGGTTCTTCTATTGGTAATCCAAGGTTAATCACATTCTTGCCTTCTATTAATCAAAAATTACCTAAACCTTAAACATCACTTTAGAGCAGAAATTGAATTTGAGCATAACATATTTCAAATAATTTTGAAATTTTTGAAAACTTCTATTTCTATGGTAAGAAAGTGTATGGAAAATGTGATTGCCTTTTTAAATTTTTTAATTTATTTTTTCCTTTCAAGACTTTTTAGTTTTCAATTACATTTTATATACAATATTATAAGTGTCAGGTATACAGCACAGTGATGAGTCATTTATATAACTTACTAAATCCTCATTCTGATACATCTGGTTCCCAACACCATAGTTATTACCATGTTGTTAACTGTATGCCCTATGCTGTACTTTACGTCCTTGTCGCTATTTTGTGACTGAATTTGTACTTCTTGATTTCTTCCCCTTTTTTACCCATAGCTGCCACCCACCTCCCATCACCCCAACAAATCCAGTACGCATCTAATGCCACACAAAGTTACTGCAACCTTATTGACTATATTCCCATTTTATACTCTGTATGCCCTTGATTATTGCCTTTTAAGAATCAAACTAAACTTCTCGATTCCTTTCCCGTACTTTACCCACTCTCCCATCCCTCTTCCCATCTTAAAAAGTCCCTCTAACATTCTTTATAGTACTGGTTTGGTGGTGATGAACTCTTTTAGCTTCTTCTTGTGTGATTGTTATTTTTTTTAACCTAAAAATTATATAAACTATTAAATATTGTATTGAGAGTTTAAATTACAGCTTATTTTGATGTTCTGATTTTGCATCTCATTCAGTTTTCCATCCTGTGATTTACAAGTCTATAAATTGATATAACTTCCTTTTACCTCAGAGAGGTAGTATGAAAATAACTTGAATGAATATATTTTCTCATAGAATAAAATAGCCTTTGTATTACAGCAATAGCATTACTAATTTGTGAAGAAGTCTCAAAAAAAATGAAGATTGCTTTTAAAATTGTTGATGTTGTTCTTTTAAGAGTAAAATTCCTGTCGGAATTAAAGCTGGAAGTTCTAATAAGGTGAGTCACTCTTCTTTCTTGACTGTTTCTGCTTTACATGGTAAAACCTACCATTTACTGCTTGACAGTGGTTGCAGTAGAGAACCATAATAGGGGTAGTTGGAAATGGATACATTTTGCCTTAAAATCTTAAATTCCTAATTCTTGCAACAAGAATTAGGGTTGTATATTCTTACAATTATATAGTTTCTTTTGAAATACTTCAGTTCTGCTTTTGGAACCTCTAGAAGAACTACAGCGTGTAACTGCAGCGTCAGACAGCCTCCTCAGCAGGTGTTTAATCATGCACACACTTATTTGTCTGCTGTTTCAACCTGTCAGCCTGTCACATTCAGGATTATATTGTATAGAGTCAGGATAGTTTGAGCATAGTACTTGTCAATGGAATTAAAATTTTTATTAAAGAGTACCCTTTTCCTCTTCTAAGCATGCCATAATTTACTGTCATTTGTACGTTTTTAGGTAACAGTGCACTTGTGATTTTTGACCACTGTTCATCCATAACGAAGATCCTGGTCCCCTCTCCACTTCCTCTTGCATCCTCCTTCCACTTTCTTCTGGCGGTCTCTCCCATGTGTGGCCTTTTCTTTGTGGTCACTCTCTTTCTTTTATTTATTTTTGTTTCTAATCTAAAGTGCATAAATAGTATAAAGACACAGTTGAAATCCCTTCTGGACTCCTTCCCAACCCCATTCTGTGCCCTCCCTCCCCAGAGCTAGACAGTTTCTTGAAGTCATTGTGTATCCTTCTGTGATACTTTTTATGTTTATACTTTATTGTGTATGTATCCATGAGTATTTATAGATCTTTATATGAAAACTTAAAAATTTTTAAATAATACCATATTTTTGTATTTCTTTAGGTTAAAAACTTTTTTCCCAGGTTGTATTACTATTGAGTATTATGCTTTTGAAACTGTCTCTCTTGAAACATGTAGATTTAACACATTTAAGAGCTCTATAATATTCAATTCAAATGTGTGGACATTTCAGTTGTTTTCAGCCATTTACTGTTACAAATGGTGATGCACCAACATCTTTTGTCTCATCATGCAAACATGTAGGAGATTCTCTGGGTCTGTAATTATAAATGAGATTACTGGACCATAGAGGATGCTTATCTCAGCATCACAAGGTAGAACCAGGTAACTTTCTAAAGTGATTGTACCTCAATTTTGTTTTTGTTTTTAAATATTGCTCTGGTTCAAGGGCTTAATGCATTTTTATAGCTCTAGATAACTTGTCACATTATGTTCCCAAGTGGGTTTTCTTCTTTTTACATCATCACCAACATGCTAATTATGTTTTTAATGTCCTTGCTTATTTATTAGGGAGAAATCTGTGACTTGTTTACATTTGTATTTCTTACACAGTTAGGGATTTCAGTAATAGGATTATCTGTGTTTAGTGTATATTAGCATTGACAGATTTACTGTTCTGCCAGCTGAGCCTGAAATAAAGAGAAAGATCATGATTATTACTGAACCTGTTCATTATGAACTTCTTTTCAGTACATGAAAGCGGTAAATAGTACCAAAGAATTAGAAGATTGTGAGCAAGCTAATAAACTGGGAGCAATTAACAGCACCTTAAGGTAAGTTTTGTTTTAGTAGTATTAAAAAAAATATTCTCTTGTTTATATCAGAAATCTCTTGATTTTCTTGTGAGTTTAAAACATTAAACTATCAACTAGTTTTTAAAAGGAACAAGTTAATCTTTAATTTCTAAATCATCAATAGTGACTCTATCAAAAAGCAGAAATTTAGGAGATGGCACAGCTAGCAGGGCTTAAGGTTCTCTTCTTCCTGATTATTATGGGAAAAGGAACATGAACCTCTAAGTCTTTTATAAATAGCAATTCAGTCTACATGTTACATTTTGAATGCTAAAAGTTACTATTAACACAATCATTAAATTTCATAGGTTTTTTTTTTTCTGTTGACTTTTCCTGATTTGCTCAAGTATAAATAAACTTGCCTTTGGAGACAAATCATTTGTAAGTGGTCTAAATTTATGTAATATAAAGTGACTGAACATACCTGTAATTGTAAATGGGGAATGGAATATTACAGACATTCTTTTTTATTTCCCTGTTTCTTTATATTTGTATTTATGTACTATAGTTGTTATTGACTTAATAAAGTTAGCAGTTTTATCTTATTTATTGAAGAAAAAATTTGGGTTTGTTTTTTTTTTCCGGTTGATTCCCTGACCGGGTATTGAAGAAAAATTTTAATATAGAAAAGTAGAAAGGATAATATAATAAATACCCATATATCCTCCATACCACATGAATAAATGTTAACATTTTCTACCTCTTGCATCTGTCTTTAAGGAAAAAGAAATATCAAAGATAAATTTTAAAATTCCCATGTTCTTCTGTTCCCCAATCCTGTTTTCTTTCCTTCTTTCTTAATGGTAACTATTAACACAATCATTAAATTTCATAGGGATTCCCTGGTGTTATAGTAGCTAGGCTTTGGCACTCTCAATGTCACGGGCTGGGTTTGATTCCCAGCCAGGGAACCTCCAAAAAAAAAAAAATTCAGATTTCTTTTTCATTAATTTGGTATATCCAGTCCATGTTTTTATTTTTATTACATACATATAACATTCTGCACCTTTCTATATACACTGCATATTTTGCTTTTTAGATTTATACATGTTAAAATAGATTTGTCTCATTCTTTTAACTGTTGAATAGTTTTTATCATATAAATATACCATATTTTACTTATCTGTTACTCTTCTGGTGGACATTGAGATTGTTTCAAATTTTTTACTTCTAAAAATTGTGCTACCTTGAATATCCTTGATTATATATGAGTGGGTTTTTTTTTGTTTTTTTTTTTGGTGCACACTCAGAAATAAAATAGCTGAATCTTAGGACTGCCTTCTTGTACCTGTTCTTGCTATTGCCTAGTGGTTTTCCAAAGTACTTGTGTGGATATATACTGCCTCAAGCACTGAGAACTTGTTTTGCCAACAGTCGATAATGTTTGCTGAGTGTAAAATACTATCTCATTTTTATTTCATTTCTATTTTGTTGACTACCAGTGAGCATGATCATGTTTTAATCTGTTTATTGGATGTTTGATTTTCTTATTCATTCAACAAATGAATGCCTACCAAACACTGCTGTAGGGCACTAGGAATACAGCAGTGTGCGTGACAAATCCCTGTTCTCTGCAGCTCGATCCTGCAATGAACAAGTAAAGTATATGGGAAGTAAGGGAAATGATAATGTGTGCCAGGGAGAAAAATAAAGCAGGGAAGAGTGATAGAGCTAGGAGTGATGCTAGGGATGGGACAAGGGTGGGTGCAGTAGGACAGAGATCTTGTAGCGCTTTACAATTATTATGAATATTGCTTTTAAGCTGAGTCGAATGAAAAGTCATTAGGGAAATTTGAAAGAAAGCATTGAGGGAGCCAAATGTCTGTTGTGGAATCCTGGTTGTGGAATTATAGTAATTCAGATGAGACATGATGGTGGTTTAGTTCAGATCACGGTGGTAGCAGTGGACAGGATGAGAGTAGTCAGGTTCTGGGTAGATCTTAAAGACAGAGCTGATAGGAGTTGCCAAAGGATTGGATATACGAGGTATAAAAAAGACAGGAGCTGTGAATGACTACAAGATTTGGAACTAGAAAAATGGAGTTTCCATTTACTGAACTGGGGACACCTGTAAGAGGAGCAAAATTACAGCTTAGTCTTGGACTTAAGTGTGAGCTGCCTAGAAACACCCAGTTGGAGATGTTGATCAGGCAGTTGTTGAGTACACAAGTCTCAACTTCAGAAGCTCTGAGCTGGAGAGAAAACATGGGAGTCATTCAGTGATTATATTGTGCTTAGAAAACATAAACCGGAGAGAATATGAATAGAGAAATGATCCAGGGGCTGGGCCTTAAGTCATTATAAGATTTTTGGGGTAGGGGTTCCCTGGTGGTGTAGTGGCTGGGTTTCAGTACTCTGAACACTGCGGCCTGGGTTCGATTCCCAGCCAGGAAACTACGCCCCCCCCCAAAAAAAAAAAGATTTTTGGGGTAAATTGCCCATTATGTTCTTTGCTATTGTTTCTCCATGGGAGGGGGGTGCATTTTTAAAGTACTGTTAATTTGTAGGCATTCTTCATATAATCACATAATAATTCTTTGTTGGCTGTATGGGTTGTAGGGCTTGTTTTTGTTCAACAGAAGTTATTAATTTTTAAACCTTTAATTATGACATACATAAAATATACAGATCTTAAGTGTAAAGGTCAACTTAATTTTATAAAGGATCCTCATTCTACAATGTCTCTACCAATGGGTACTGTAATTTTTAAACAGCTTTATTGAAGTATAATTGACATGCAATACATGGCACCTATTCAAAATGTGCACTTTGATGTTTTGACACGTGTACAGTCACAAAAATGACAATCAAGATGGTTCTCCTATCTGTCACCCCCAAAAGTTTTCTTATGTAATCTCTCGATCTCGTCCCTTCCTGCCTCTATATTTCCCACTTCGAAGACTACCACTTTAACTGAAAGCACCATTGTGACAGGGATTAAACCCAAGACATTATGTTAAGTAGCTTGGCATCCATCTTCAGTCTGACTTCTGGAAAAGCAGGACTAGATGATCTCCAAGCTTCCTTCTGTCTCTCTGGTGAGCCAAACTGGGCCAGCTCTGTTAGCAATAGAGAAGCATTCTGTATCTTTTCTGCTGCCATGGCTTTAGATGGGGGTTAGATGCAAGAGTCAGCAAAATTTCATCAAATAAGGGTGCTCAAAGAAGAGTTCCTCTAAATTAGTCATGTTGCTGACAAGAAAATAGAGATTTATATCAGAATTGCTTTGTTCTTCACTATTTTCAACTGAAGATCTGTCTGATTAAACATAACTAAAATTATTTTAGCTGTAATTAGAAGTTAGGCAGTCTTGTTTTCTGGCATCATATTTCTGCTGAGTAAATTATGATACAAATTTTTCCATTAACTTTTATTATTAAGCTAATCATATGTTTCCATAGGAGGAAAAAAATCCCACGGTAAATTGAATTGGAAAAATTTATTGATAAAATGGATGTGTCATTCAGCAGTTTTTCAAATACAAAATAAATTCTTGTCTGTGACAGCACTGCATTTAAGAGCTAACCTGATTTGCACTTAGTGCACAATTTTTTTATTTTGTTTTTTCTATTTGTTAATAAAGAAGTGTAATACTACCTCTCGTATAGATGCTGCTATCACATATTTGAGACAGGGTACATCTCGAGACAGATTATAGGTTAAAGTGAATGCAGGTAGAAGTTTATTTGAATAAATGTAGTTCCTTTATCAGTTTTCCAAGTCAGGTATCTCATTCATAAATTTTTTTAAAAATGTGAGGTAGTATGTAAAATGAACGATGTACCATGATAAAAGTGGCATTGCTGTTGCCAGTGACACCATAGGATGGGAGATCCTAGAGATGCAGTTCTTGGCATTTTGAGTATTATAAGTACAGGAGCAATTTAAGGTAGAAGAATTAGGAAAGTAAGTTATATCCCTACGTTGGAAAAAATAAATACTCACTATTATCTCTTAAGTTAGTTAAGAAGGCCAGCTTTAATTTTGGATTTAGCTACATTTTATGTATGTATATTTGTAAATTAAGTTTCTAGTCAAAGTAATTATTATTGAACTATGGCTAATAGTTTAATATAGTTAAATATAAATCACTTCTTGGAAGTTAATATCTGTGTTTTTTTATATGTGTTGTTTTTTCATTCTTTTGTGTAAGTGCTCACTGAATTTCTGACACCATCTAATTAATAAAGAAGGGAACTCAGACAATCTGTTTTTAATTACACTGGAATACAGTGTTAAGATTTTCAACTCCAAATTTAATCATTTTCTTTTTAATTCCTCTTCACAGTAATCAAAGCAAAGAAGCTTTCATTGACTGGGCAAGATATGATGATTCACAGGATCACTTTTGTGAACTTGATGGTAATAAAATAAACTGTTATAATTAAATTATTTTTACTTTAACCCTTTTGTAAGACATTGAAATCAATGAAAATATCAACAGAGTTGTAACTTAATGCACTGGATGTTACTATGTGGGTCTTACTCATAACGGCATTTACTGAGAGCCTGTGTTCCAGGGCCTGTGCCAAGTGTCTTAAGTGCAGTATTCTGTCTTCACAGCTACCTTATTAAGTGTGTACTATTTCATACCTGAGGAAACTGAGTCTCAGAAAGACTAGGTAACTTGCCCAAGATCACACAGGAGCAGGAGTCAGAAGTCAGTCCCAGACATGGCTGACTCTACAGCCTGTGTTCTTTCTGTTGTGACGCCCCATCTCCTCTGGACCCTCCACCGCAAGCCACTTAGTTACAGGTCTGTGAACGTACTGTAAAAATGTTCACACTGGAAGTTGTTGGAGGGCTCAACAGACTGCCATAAACACATATTCCAGTATTGGAGGAGACTCCACTCTGACCTCCCCACAACCTTCTTTCCAAGAATCCCCTGGAATGGTACAAAGACAGGGCACTATTCAACAGTAACTACCACTTCTCCTAACAGGAGATAATTGAGGTGAGTCATCATTTTATCTGTAGGAGAATATTCCCAAGAATTGTGTGAGTAGGCTTAAAGCATTCGTTTGGCCCCTACTTTTACTTTTACATTTGGGGTTCAAGCATGCATGGTTGGAAACAGCAGACGTTCTGCACTTACGAAGCATCTGGAGTAGTCATACTGCTTTCAAAAGGTGTTTAAAAGACTTGTGTAGAATTGTTCTATTAATCCAGGCTATGGTGGAACAATTTACAATAAGCTTCTGCAGTAATTTCGTAAACTGAGAAGATGCTGGGACACGAAATGTTATTACCATGATCTGTATGGTTTCAGCAGGGAAATTTTTAAGAAATCTGAGCAGTTTCCTTGGGTATCTGGATATAATAATGGGCAATTAATAAAATACCCCTTTAGGATATTTGGAGTTGGCAAAGGTTTTACAAACCAAGCCACTGTACCTAGGTTAAGTACGGACATCACTGCTTGCTCTTTCATTTGCCATTTGGTTGTCGTTCTAATTAGATTTGAGTGTTTAACAATCACAGTCACTTCTTTGCAACTTCTTGTTTTACCTATTCCTTGATTAAAATAAAATTTTTCAGTAGTGCTTATTTAACAGGACTTCAGATTAAAAATTATTTCTGTGAATGTATGTTTCTCTTACAGCACATAATGTGAATATGTATTTTTCTGTAGGCATTTAATAAACAACACTACTCAGGAATCATTTGCTCTGATCAAGTTGACGTGGTCCATTCCTTGTCATGAACAGTGTTAACTAATTTTTAACATTAGCTTCTTAAACTATAAAAGTGGAAGCGCTGTCCTATAACAATTTAAATAAAATCCTCTGAGATTTTTAGGATTACATAATTAAAATAATTAGTAACCTTTTATCTAGTTCTTAAACATAAAACCATGCTATTACTTGGATTACCACTACTATTCTGGGTAGCAGTGTTCACGTGTGTCCCAATGCCTTAGACCTACAGTTTTAAAAAAATACTGTCAGTGTAACTAAGAGTCATTGTTTAGTTATTTCAGTTATCTAAAATCATTGGATTAAAACAAAATCTAAAGACAACTTATTGGAATCCATACATCCTGGCTCTCTGATGTTTTGTTGGTTCTGTTATTTGAAAGGAAGATGATCCCTATAGATCAAATAGTAGATTTTTAAATAATTGAGCAGCTCTCCCTACCCCTTTCAGTTTTTTGTTGTTGTTATTGTCTTTATGCATGGCTTCCTTTGCTTCAGGTTTCTGCCCAAATGTCCCCTCCCCTACAAAGCCTGCTGTCCCTCCCTAGATAAAATAGTAAACTCTCTCTGACTCTCCCAGAGCACTAGGAACTACCTGAGAGTACCTGGCATGTTGTTTAGTTTATGTTTGTTGTCTTTCTTCCCCAACTTGATTGTGATCCACTGAGGGCAAGCGCCTTGTCTCTTTAGTTCACTCCTGTATCCCCAGCACCTAGCACAGTGCCTGGATCTGCTGAATGATGTGGCTGGTTCATAAATAACCTGCATTGTGTGATAGATTTTTACTTTTATATTCCCTTAAAACATCTTTATTAATAAATTTAAAATACTGTTTAAAGCAGTAGTTTTGAAATCCAGCTGTGCATCAAAATTATGTGGGAACTTTATAAACTATAGGTTCTCCTTCACTGAGTAAATCATGTTTTAATGTAGTTTATAGCAACTTGGGATAGAGTTGGTGATGGAGGGTTGTAGATTTAATTCTGAGTCTATATCTCAATATTTTTATCTGTGCTTTTGAGCAAAAAGCCTGCACACTAAGGTGGCCTATGCTACTATTATGTTTTAAGAGGTATTCAGGTTAGGAGGCAGGAAGGAGTGTCTAGAATTCTAGAAAATGCAGTGTAGCCTCATGCAGTAATATTAGGACAGTGACAAGAAAGTTCAGGTGGGTGTACTTGAGAAGTACATAGTTCAAGTTGATGGATTCTCAGAATTAGGTATTTTGATTCAGTGGAAATTCCTTGAATCCTTGGGTAATGGTTAGCATGGTCAAATAGAAAGAGCAGCTTTGCAGCAGCTTGATAGAGGGAGGAAGAGAAAACTCTGGGAGGAGATTGTAATAGGGATCCAAAGGGAGTTAGCTGAATGAGTGATAAAGCTGTACTAATGGAAATAAGTTCTAGTTTAGGAACAAATTCCTTAAAATCATGTCACAGGTGGCCGCAGGGGTAAGGATGGGCACCAGCACTGGTGTGTTTAGAGGGGGCTTTCTCCCACACACATTCCTCACTCTGGATGTGATGAAATTCATGTCAGTATAGGTCAGGGGTGGACAAACTTTTCTTCTGTAAATGGAGAGAGAGTAATATTTTAGGCTTTGTGGACCATATGGCCTCTATTGCAGCCACTCAACTCTGCCATAGTCGTGTGAGAGCAGCACGTAAGCTAATGACATGGTTTATGTTCCCGTAAAACTTTGTTTATAGAAATACACAGCAGACCAGATTTGGTTCGCAGGTCATAGTTCACTAACCTCTTCTGTACGTTAACAAAATGCACCTTTTTCATGATTTGGAAAACTATTAAAAAATTATTAAACAACCCTTGATTAAATTAAGGGAATACACATTGAGAATGTAAGTTTTACTTAAGAAAGTAATTAAAAATAGATATAATTGGTACTACTCTTGGTATTTTCTGCTCTTAAAATGTATTTTAAATTATTATACTTTAATATCAGAATCTAGTTGCTTTTCTTTATTGGCTGTTTAGTGCTTTTGTTGGGGAAAGAGGTTGATTCTAGTCAAATCTGCATGTTCATAGATGACTCTACATATGTATAGGCTTACACGCATACACATTCTTATACATGTATACATGCATATACATGAGGGCTGTCCGGAGAATATCCAGCCATAAATGCCTCTCGTTTTCATATTACATAGCTGAATACTTTCTGGACAGCCCTCGTATGTCAGTTAATATATGTGTTTAATATTTTTAAAGCTTATATACATAATTGAATCAATTTTACAAATGAATTAACTAAAAGCAGCTCGAAGAAATTAAAAGTACATAACAGAAACTAGTAAATCATAGAACTTTTTGTTGAAATTTTACTATGAAAGCTATACTTTTATTAACTTCATAATTTGAATCTTTATTTTTAAATTGATATTAAAAATTAAATTTATTGTTTTTAAGCCTTGAAACAATCTATGACCTTCGACAGTTACCATTTATCCATCTATAAATTAACTGTTCTCTGTGCCTTAACTTGTAGTGTGGATTACCTATATGATGTCAGGGCTAGAAATAGAGCCAGTGTTCTCCAAAATCATGTTTCCATTGAGTGTAAATTGGATACAACTCATTTAGTAATGGCAAGTTGTAATTATCTTTTGTGTTTTTCCTGTATCACGAAAGTATCAAGTACAGTAGACTCTCAGTTAACCGGAACTCAAGCAATCATCACTCAAGCAACTGACACAAAAAATCTTCAGTTTTTTGCTGGTTGCTTCAGAGTTTTGCCATTTGCTTGAGGGTGCCAGGTACATTTATCTGGCATCTACTAATCCCCATGGCTGTTGGTAACTGAGAGTCTACTGTAGTTCTTGGAAGACATGGATCAAGGTACCATTTTCCTTTGATGATTATGAGTAATCTCAGTCTACGGTCATTGAATGGCAAGTAAATTTTTGTGGGGGAGGGGGGGGGTAGTTCCCTGGCTGGGAATTGAACCAGTAAGTATTATTGACTGACAGGCAAATATACTTTCAGGTAATGAAGAAGAACCATATTTGGCCACTATTTTAAGTCATGTGCCTATATACTATTGAGTTAATCTCATGGCACCAAAAAGTAGGGAGCATATAAATAAAGGAATACATCTGTGCCAACCTATATAGCACTTAAGCTTATATGTATTGTAACCATATGTTTGTGAGCATAGTGATTCCAACTTTTGTGTGGGTATGAAAGCATGTGTTTCCCTTTCTACCTACAATGTGAGCCTCGGTGATGCAAACCATTTATCTTTTGTATCCTGCAGAGATCTCTATTAAAATGTCCACATAGTGGAGATCTAGTAAGTACTCATCTTGGTTTCAACACGGAAAATGGTTATTTAATTTTAAATGTCTTAACAAGTTCTTGAAATTGTGCCTACTGTATAGGTTTGAGGGGAAAAAAAGCACTTCAATGTGTTAACATTGGTAAGAATATATTAGTAACTTTTTTTTAAACTAGACTATGTGTGGTCAAATTTGAATCACAAAGTTATTGAGCCATTTACTTCATAAGTCAAAAGTAGAGAGTATCAGGGAAATCTCCATTTCCGATACAATATATGGTAACAAAATAAGTGGTTCCAAGCATGAGTTTAGGCAGATACATGTGGGAAGAAGAAAACAAATTATTAAAACAGGTGATGATTCTGTTAGGTCTTTTCAATCCTGGTGGAAAAACTGAAGAAACAATGAGTACAATGAGTATCTCTAATAGACGAGGGCCAGGGTATGACTTCTGAGCACTGTGTGTCCAGAGGAAAGGGGGGAGTTTTTCCCCTTTCAAGTCCCGGGTCAAGTATAGTCACACGTGTGCTCACCACTCTACTGTTTCAATTGGCGATTACTTGAAAAGTTTAGCATTTCTCTAACCTTTTGGTAGTCCTGTTTGCTCTGTAATGCTGACCTTTAAATAAGTGGTGATATAGGGATAATTTTATGAATTTTCTTGTTCAGATGAGAGGTCTCCAGCCGCTCAGTATGTAGATCTGTTGCTGAACCCAGAGCGTTACACTGGCTACAAAGGGCCGTCTGCATGGAGAGTGTGGAACAGCATCTATGAAGAAAACTGTTTCAAGTAACTGGGTGGGAGGGGCAGGTGGAGGGGTGACTGGAGGGCGAAAGAGGGAGAGTGCTTGTTTCTGTTGGGAAAAAAAAATTACATAAACACATCATTTTCTGGTTGAGTTTTGTGCCTCTTTTTGTTTTTTCAGGCCTCGATCTGTTTATCGTCCTTTAAATCCTCTGGCACCCAGCCGAGGTGGGTTTCTCGTACATTTTCATGCATTTAGTGATTGTTTAGTATGTTTTTGTAACTGAACTTAATTTGAGAAAATTTTCAACTATTTTATATCTTGCTTTATTTAAATGATGAAACGTATAAGATAGTTCATTCTCAAGATTTCTACCTGTTTTTATTGCATGTCTGATACCTTGCCAAGCCCTAAACTGGGAGACTTATGTAACATTTATTGGAATATATGAGTAATCCATATACTCGTATGTCAGAGGTTTTTCTGGGGAACTCTTAAAAATCTGGGTGCCCAGGCCCTGTCCCATACCAGTTAAGTCAGAATCTGGGATTACACCCAGGCATCGGTATTGATTAAACTCTCCAGGTTCCAGTGTGCAGCCAGGTTTGAGAACCAGTGGCTTGTGGTGTGCTTCTGAAATTTGGTATGTGTGCAGATCGCCAAGGAACCTTGTTAAAATACAGGTTCTGATTCTGAAGGTCTTGGGTAAGGCCCAAGTTCTCTCAAGCTCCCAGGCGGTGCCCAGGGTGCTGGCCCGGGTTTCACACTTGGAGTCACAAGGATGCAGAGCAGTTTCAGGAAGTAGGCTGCCTGCCACGCCACTCTGAGCTGCGCTGTCCAAGAAGGTGGGCTGTGGAGCACATGAACTGCGGCCAGGGCAAAACTAAAAGTTACATTTTAGTTCATTTAAATTTAAAAACTGAAGCGTGTAAAGTATTTTGGCCATTAGCGGAACTTTATTATGTTGGTAGGATTAACTCTTGTTGTAGTGTGGGTATACCTTCTACTTTTTAAAATGTGGACATTAGCAAGTATTCTATTAGAAATTTTTACTGGGAAAAAATGTAACCTACGTGTACGGCTGGCATTCTCTTTCTGGGGGACAGCATTATTGTAGACAGTCGGAGGTTAGTCGCTATAAAGCCATTGGGCACATCGTCAGTCATTCTGTGAGGAGCCCTACCCTGTAATTGACTTGCCAATCTAATGTTTTCTTTAGGCCAGGATTTATTTAAGAACTTGAATTTCCTGGTCTAGGTCTGTGTCTTTTTGCATTTCTGAGAACCAAAGAGATTGAGAAAGGTGGAATGAAAGGACTGCTCTTACATGCTCACTCTGTCACATCGTGGCAAATAGTCTCCCCCAAGTTCATTCTGAGACTGCCTGGAGGAAGGAATTGGGTCATGGAAAAAGTGTACTTCTTATCCTTTGTCTCTTTTACTTCATAACTTTTTATTTTAAAGTTATGTTTTTATTACACAGGATTTTATAAAAATTGAAACAATGCAAAACAGGAACGTTCCCCCCATGCTCTTCCCACACTGTTCCACAGGACAGAGTTTGGAAGATATTCTTCTAGAGTCCAGAGAACTTTCCTGCAATCAGTTACATTGTTTTAAAGATTGGAATTTTAAAAAATGTATTGAGGTATAATAAACATATAACTATTAACTTCAGGTGAACAGCATAATGACTTGATATTTGTATATATTGTGAAATGATCACAGTAAGTCTAGTTAACATCCATCACCTCACATAGTTACCAATTTTTTTTCTTGTGATGAGAACTTTTAAGAACTACTCTCAGTGACTTTCAAACATGCACTACAGTGTTATTACTGTAGTCACCATGCTGTACATTACATCCCCAGGACTTACCTTATTTTATAGCTGGAAGTTTGTACCTTTTGACCCCCTTCACCCATTTCACTAACTTTCCACTCCCTGTCTCTGACAACCACCCATCTGTTCTCTGTATCTTTGAGTTTGTGTTTTTGGTTTTGTTTTGTTTTTAGATTCTCCACATAAGTGAGATCCTATGGTATTTCTCTTTCTCTGCCTGACTTATTTCACTTAGCAGGATGCCCTAGAGGTTCATCCATACTGTTGCAGATAGCAAGATTTCACTCTTTTTGTATAGCTGAATAACATCACTTATAAAGCAGAAAATATAATTGTGCGTGTACTAAAACCATCGAGTCCTGAGAAATGCTTCATTTTATGATAAGTTAGAGACATGAGACTGCTGGAAAGATGAGGTGGCAAAAAGAGTGTTATACAGAAAAAGACAGGAGGAGGAAAGAGAAGAAAAGGAGGAAAAAGAATATGAAAGAGGGAGACAGAAAATTAACCGAGGAAGAGAGCCTGCATCCTACCTGAAGGTGGGGACTCCGTGAAGTAACGAAATCGCTGTTGCTGCTTGTTTTTACGCTTTCTCCATTGAAACTGCTAACTGTTGAGTAGCAAGCAGCTGGAACGTTCTGAACTGTGTCTCTTCCACACTATTTCTGAGCCATAACACTAGGCTTCTCCAGCTAGCTTTCCAAGAGTTTTTGAACAACAGAACCTTCTCTCTAAACATGGAATGCAATGAGGGGTTCACTCATTACAGCTTGGGGAGACTGTTTTTTAAGGTGTGTGTGCTGAGCAGCAGTGATTTGAGAGCAAAAAATATCCCAGTATGGAAACCATAGTGTTCAGAGAGGGTCGTGTACATCATGATTAAAGGAGTGACTGTGTGTGTGTGTGTGTGTGTGTGTGTGTGTGAATTATATAGTGGTCTATATGATTATTTTTAGTCGCTTTCTGATGTTATTTATTGTATAAAACATGTAAAAATCTTGTATTTTTTGGCTGAAATTTTCATTCAGTCTCATTTTCATGATGACTGCACACTGACCAAGTTTCATGGTATAATTTAACACACAGTAAGATTTAAGTTTATATTGGAATAAATAGGATGAGAATCTGAACTATGTGAGACATTTTCTAAAATCTTGTCTATTTTCTCTTTTAGGAGAAGATGATGGTGAGTTAAAACGCTTGTGTTTGTGTTTGTTTCAAGTGTTTGTGTGTATTTGTGTTCATGATCAAATTTTGGTTTTTCCTCTAATTCGAACGTGTTTATCTTTTTCAGAAAATAGCTACCAATGAATAGTGACAAAAAATGAGAATTATAATAATATAAAGTTATACTACGTTAAAATATATATAAAGGCCATTTTCCTTAAATATTTGATGTAAGAACCATGATCGCATTCCAACTTCCCAATTTTCCGGTTATTATGAATGTGTTCTGAAGATAATTTGTCTTGTGACTTCTTTAGTTTCTTACTGACTTTGAAATTTGCAGTCTCAGTTATCATTATAATATTAATCTGATGACTAGTAATTTATCAATGATTAGTTACTCTAGGTTACTGAATGAGTATCTGTCAAAATGTGCCCCAAAACAAGACAAAATAATAATTTCAACTGGATGTGAACTTACCTTTTTCAAGGGCACACTGTGTCATGCATGATAGAAAGATGTATAAACATGATGCCTTCCCTCTAGGAGCTGACAGTATATAGTAGGAATGGTAACCTATATACATAGATAATGATAAAGACGTACTGCGCATACATTGTATGAACGGTAGGCGATACAGCTCTTTAAAGGCAGAACAAATCATATTTCACTGGAGTGATCTGGGAAGCTTACTGGAGGAGGCAGCATTTGAGATGAATTTTGAATAATGGGGCAGATTTCGGCCAGTAGAATTGGAAAGTATGATCTGCTTGGAAGAAATAGCAAGGACCAAGGACTGAGAAAGGGAAAATCAAGCATATGTGGGGAGACCCTATCAGTGGTAGGAAAGGCTTTATATAGATGGAGTTTAAATTAGAAAGATGAGAGGAAGCCAGATTATTGAGGACCTTGGGAGCTAGACTTCCTGTTAACAGTTGGGTTTTTTGAATAAACAAGTAGCTAATGATGAATGATCCTTAGTAAGAGGATGTTGACTGAATGAATATGAAGGAATATGTTTGTGTTTTACTAAGTGCGTAGACTCTCGGGAGGCAAAGTTATTCCGCACCATCTAATTTATCCCCGACTCCTAGTTCTGCTCATCTGTGTGATAAGTTTTCTTATCATGCTTTGCTTTTCTCAAAGTAAAATAAGGATAGGTAAGTTAGGAAGTGCACTAACTGTTTGACCTTGATTGACTGCCTTTTTTTTTTTCTTTCAGTCAGAATGTATCGGTCTAGGAATAACTCCTTTAGCATCAGTACACAGATAGGTTAGGCCCCTCCACGATCTAGTCATTAATTTTTCTGAAGAATTACCTGGATAATTAAGGAATTTGTAAATTATCCCTTGAAACTTAGTAGTCTAATTGAGGAAATATACTTACCTTTACTGGATCAGGAAAAATGGAATAATTAATGATTTGGTTTTTGTGTTATTATCATTCACTATATTTTCTGGAATTTTTAGAGTGCTGTAGTACTCTTCAAAAGCAAATTTAAGATTGTTAAACTCTCCACATACTTAGGGATGTTTAAGCCTTCTAATGAGTAAGATAACATTTTAACTGAAATGTTTTCTCAAAAATTTTATTAGTCAAAATATTACTTACAAGAACATTCTCCCAATACTTAAATTACTTTTGGGCTTTATTTTCTAGAACCATATTCCTATTTTTCTACTTCACATGAAACAGTGGACGTTTCTAGAGATATTCCTTAATCTGTCACAAAAATATTGCATAGACTTAAGTTATTCTAACATGTAAATGACTATTTAAAATATTTAACAGTTTTACATATGTTTGGTTTTTTTTTAGGAGAATCATTCTACACGTGGCTAGAAGGTAAACTGTTGGTGTTTTAAATTTATTGGGTTCTTGTAAAAAATGAATTGATTTATTTAACATGTCTTTGTAACATTTAAGAATCATTACCTAGACAACTAATTTGATGGTGTTTGAAAGAAAATAACATGTTTTAGGTTGTTGTATTTTGGGTAGCAGTTATTTGAATAATTTGAGGCTACTGGTCAACCAAAAGCAACATTATGGAGGTATGCAGGGTACACACTTCTATCAGGTTTTCCTAACTGGCTCTGCGGTCTTATTTCCCATTCCATGGGTGATGCTCATCCAAACTGCTCTTCTACTAACCATTATGCAGACTTATTTTTAAAGTGGAGATGTCCATTTTGGAAGGAAGTTCTTTTTTACAGAAGAAATTGAGGGAAGGTAACTTTGAATTCAGGAGGTTTTAAACATGTTTACATGTGAATTTAGTCTAAATGTGTCTACTTAAAGAATAAAGCACTGTAGATTTCCCTACACTGCGTGCTTTTGCTCCTAATTAAAAATATTACTAATGGAAAGCTGAAACATTCTACAATTTTAAAAACTGGATATGTGATGCTTTTTAAAAATTTATTAAAATGCCATTAATTTATTAAACCAAAAGTTTAAATATATTAAAGATAAGAAAGTTGAATGAAAAAACCAATAACCATATGACCTCACTCATACCTGGAATATAAAACTGAAAGCAACAAAGAAACAAACTCATGGACAGTCAGTAGTTTAGAAGTTACCTGAGGGTAAGCGGGGAGCGGGTGGGGAAAGAGGGAGGGGGAGTCAAATATGATAGAAGGAGAACCGACTCTAGATAGTGAACACATAATCCAACACATAGATGGTGTATTGTAGAATTGTACACCTGGAACCTATGTAATTTGTACTAACCAATGTCACCCCAGTAAATTTAACCAAAAGAAAAAAAGAAAAAAGAAAATTGAATGATACAGGAAAATTGATATTTCATAGCCATAACCTCAGAGGAACAGATTAAACTATGTAGTTAATTCTGTTTTGTTTGTTAATCAGGCATGTTATCATGTGAACATGTTTGTTTTTAATGAGCTGTGTGTGCACATATTGGCCATTATTAAGGTGAACATTATGAATGTGCAAATACTGCTAAGAATTATGTTGATAAACGGCCTATGTGAAAGAAGATGCGTAGCTTGTTTAATTAGCTTTATTCTAAAGATAGAAATTGTGAAAATTAACATTTAGGTTAAAAGAGGTGGTCAGACTGTATATTGATGACAGAGGAAGGGAGTGACGTTTCTGGGCAGCATTGGATTCTAGGATATACTGTGTCAACCACTCTTCTAGGGTCCTACTGATGGGAGTCCTGAGTACTCATAGGGGTGGTGGAGAGCACTCCTGTTGATAGGCAACCGACTCAACTTTTCTGAGATTCAGTTTCCTTGTCTAGGGTAGAGAGTAGCAGTAGCCATCCAATTGTGGGTGGAGATCATGCCTGTAGAACTTCCTTTGTAAAACCACTAAGCAATGTCCACATGCCAAGTAGTGCAGTAAATCTAGCCCTTTTGTGAAAGAAAACATTATATATCAGTGTACTATAATTCAGTTGCTGAAAATGAATTTGAATGAAATTAAATGCAAAAGAAGGGAACCACTTTTGAAATGGGGTAGTTGAATTTGCTCTGAACTGATAGGTAGAGAGGTTGGTGGAGCCAACTGAAGCCTGGGACTGAAGGCGTCTGCTTGGACCTCAGCAGTCAGAGGTAGCCTGGGGCCTGTCAGCTGTCTGCAGGCAGGAGCAGCTGTCCAGCAGTTTCCTGCTAAGTGTGTCATGTGTCTTGGTGCTCCAGCTGGCACATCTTTTATTATTACCATTTTGCTTGAAGTCACCTGATTTCATATTTATGGAAGTGCATTCTACTTCTCCCTCCTCATTTTCCCCATCCCCCCATTTCAGCCAGGGGCTTTGTGGACTTTGCAAATTAGAATTGCCTCCTAGGTTTTCACTGTCTAATTTTTAGGCATGTGAATCTTCACAAGCTTTACTTTGACTATTCTCTGTGGTCTTTGGACATTTTACTGAAGTGTAAGTGATACTTACAGAGGTGAGTGAGAAGGAAATGAAAGTGCAAGAACTTGAAATCTGATCATTTTGTTACTTGATAACATTCAATTAGAAGTCTTACTAGAGGACAGGTTAGTACCTAATGTTTTAACAAATTTAATCAGATAGTCGGTATCCCTTGTTACTGTAAATATTCCAAATTGTCCATATACTTTTAGGAGGAAACTACAAAATAGGATTTCATTTCTACCTCTTGACTTTCATCCATGACAATGAGACTCTTCTAGCAAAAATTCTGAATTAGGGAATGAGATCTCAAAAGAATTATATTTTTCCTGTTAGAAGCAACTTTCCTCAGAGCCATTTATGGTAGAAACATAAAGAGAGTAAATTGAATATCTAAAAGATCTTGAAAACATGCAAAGTAAGCCGTATACATTCTCTAACATTTTAAAAATTCCTCAACATATAAGGTTAAGTCTTAGTTTCCATTATATAGCTTTGCGCAGTGGCAGTATCGTAGCCAATGAGGTTTATCCGAGGCGCAATTATTGCTAATTGAAACTTAGTTTCCATTATGGAAGCCCATTATCCCCCATGGGGAGAATATAAAACAAAAAGCAGAAGTGATAAAAACAAAAGTCCTACTGGATGGTAAGGGAGAGAAGCAGCTAATTGTTCTACATCTAGTAGGTCCTCAAAACTTACTCTTTTGCATTTTTATTTTTTAAATTTTCTATAAAGAATATTTTCTAAAAATATTCTTTTTTTTTTCTTTTTTACTGTGGTAAAAGGCACATTACATAAAATTTACCATCTTAACCATTTAAAAATTTTCTACTTCATGGTATTACATATGACTCTTACAAGAAGAGAACATCTTTTAAAATGGACTCAAGGATGGTGGGTTAGGATGGTAGAATTATCCTCACACCTCTGTTTTGCACAAAAGCCTGTGTGACTTAGGTTTACATAAAACAGTTTTCCATCATATTCCTGAACTCCATCTGATATGATTCTACTCACATGGTCAACTGTTTTCCAAGTCAGTGTTCCATACAGGTGGAGCACATGTTAAGTAGAATTAGAGAATTACAGGGCAGAGGATTAGCAAGACACCCCAAAGACCCTGGAGGAAGGAGGGAAACAATTGTCTCTTCCTGCATTACCAAGTAGGTTAAAAGAAAGAACCTCTAAAGGGAAGGGCGAAGGAGAAACAGCTATTGTTAAACCAAAGCAGTGACTCAGGTACCTTCAACTTAGCTAAACCATGAAAAATCTGTGTGTTACCTCCTAGGTAACGTGGGCATCTGCCAAGTCCTCCGTAGTGTCTGGACCTCCAGCAGCCCAGCACTCTCTCATTCTGCGTTGGGTTACCGTATTCAGTTCACTCCACTCTGAAGTCAGAATCTTATTTTCTCTTCGAGTGAGAGAATCTTGATCTAATTATTTTATATTATTCCTTAATTTGTTGTTAATGACCTTGAATCTTAACTTTAAAAATAAGCTTGAGTACTGAATCTTTATTATTTGTTATCTAAATAGATGTGATTTCTTTTCCAATATTTTTCCGAATAGGTTTATGTCTAGAGAAGAGAGTCTTCTATAAGCTCATATCAGGACTTCATGCTAGTATCAATTTACATCTGTGCGCAAATTATCTTCTGGAAGGTAATCAGATTTTTATATAGAAATTTTGTCTTTCATTAGTGTAAAATTTGTTGGGGGAAATGCATAACTCTCTATATAGAAAAAAATCCTATGTATTAGAAGTGTATCATGTGTGTCTCTCTTTTCTCTTTAGAAACCTGGGGTAAACCTAGTTGGGGACCTAATATAAAAGAGTTTAAACGTCGCTTTGACCCTGTGGAAACCAAGGGAGAAGGTCCAAGAAGGCTAAAGAATCTGTACTTTTTATATCTAATTGAGCTTAGAGCTTTATCAAAGGTGGCCCCATATTTTGAGCGCTCAATTGTCGATCTTTACACTGGAAATGTAGAGGATGATGCTGACACAAAAACCCTTCTACTGAATATCTTTCAAGATACAAAGTAAGAATTGTCAGTTCTCTGAAATTCTCTGCTCTGTATTTGAAGGAGGTAGTGCTTGATAGACAACAAAAACTGGCTCCTAAAAGTTAGTTATGAAAAGGGAGAGTTAGAGAACCAAGAAGGAAATGGCAATAGAACAGCAGTATTTAAACAATTTTCCAAAAATGTTGACTGAAAATCATCTATAAAGCATCACTGCAGACTTTTATACTTGAGACTAGGCTATATTTTTAAATAGAACTTTAAATTTTATGTAGTATCAAAATTTAATGCTACTTTTATGTTCTTTCTACCACTTTTGTATTCTTCCAGTTGCTATTTAAATTCAGACGATATCAGATGTTAGCATAAAGACAGATCCTTAAGGGAACATTTGCCTTACTTTCTAGAATATAACCGTTTTTTTTTAAAATGCTGGGTCTGTAAAACTTGAATTTATTGGTTGTTAAAATGAGCATAGAGGAATGTTGGTTAAGAAGTGTTTAAATTATGCATTAAATTTTAAAAGATGCTTTAGTATATGTGCTGCCAAAGCAAGTAAAAGATGCTTTAAAATGTTAAGAGAGTGTTGCACATTTTTCACATAACTTGTTTTTGGTTAAGTTTTTAGATTATCGTATAATTTCTTTAAACATTCCAATCTTATACATTACAAAGCCGTATTTATCTTGCTTTAGTCTTTTATTGAATAGTTTATATATGAACTGTTGGGCATCTTCCTATGTTCCTAAACCTCATGCATGAGTAAATTATGAATTTTAGATATTTGTAGGGATAGAAAATTCTACCAGAGCTCTAATATAGTACTTTATTTTTTGTTTGTTGCTTGTAACTTACAATATTGTCATTTCATCAGGTCCTTTCCCATGCACTTTGATGAGAAGTCCATGTTTGCCGGTGACAGAAAGGGGGCCAAATCGTTAAAGGTGAAGAGTTCTTGATGGGGCGATGGGGTGGGGCGTTCACTGGTATTTTAGTCCTTTTCATCTGAAGTTTAGATTCTAAACGCTTCTTTCCCAATTGTTCATCTTGTTGAAGTTGGTCTGATTGGCTTTTACTATAAATGACACAAAAAGCCCCTTCTCCACACCACCTTCTCAGTTCCTTTGTCTTTTGACCAACTGCTTAGGGTGTCCTCAGTCATTACTATGACCAATGAGCATGACACCTTTGTAAATGTCTTTTTAAAGGTTCTTAATCTGAGAGAGTTTTCTTACTTTAAAATCACAGTGTGTATTGTTTTGATGCATCTATGAAAAAAATCATGAGCTGTTAACCCCTTTGAAGGTAGTAAACAGTATATTTTTCTACAAAATTTATTTTATGCAGTGTTATAGTTTATGAAACTGTTTTTGTCCTAATGGACTAATGTCAAAAGCAAACATTACCTGTTAACTTGTATCAGAAGGAGAATATACAAGGCTGTCCGAAAAGTATGCAGACATGTAATATGAAAAATGGAGGCATTTATGGCTTGATTTTTTCCCAACAGCCCTTATATTTTAGAAACATCACAGAACTTTATGTTAGGTGGTTTTTTATTTTCATTTGCTTACAATAAGTACATTAAGGAATACATTGTACCCTTAAAGGTAAAAGGATTTGAAATTGGCTGGAAAATAGTCTTCTAATACAGCTCCACAGTCTTTTATATGCAATCCCCAAATCCAAAAAGCTCCAAAAATTGAAACACTTTTCTTAATGTTTGGTGCACATTAATTTGTTAGCAAGACCTAACCAGATGTAAGAATACTTAGAGTGTTTTAGTTTTTTTTAAATTCTGCTTCATGTTACTATTCTTGTTTCTGCAAAAACATTAACATATTTGATTATAGGGTGTTGCCATAAACTCTGGTGGGGTGTTTAATAATAAATGTATGTGTAATATGTTCCTAAAATCTGAAAAATTCTGAGTTCTGAAACACATTTGGCCCCGTGATGTTTCAGATGTTGATATACAAGAATAAATTAGCATTGACTGAGTGATTCTCCATGGGTAAGAGTTTCTCAGTATTTCCAAAGGAAGTAATCCATTTACCCACAACTGTATTTTAGTTTTGGAAGGTTGTTTTGTTTTATGGTTGTTTTAGAGGTATATTGCTATTATGATACTTAATATGATGTTAATTCATTTTTGCTTCCTGTTTTCTGAGTATTTATACAAAATACACTTTGGTCTTCCCACTGCCCTTGTGTAATAGATAGGACCCCTGTAATTAGGTATCTTTCTGTAGATAAGGACAATGAGGCTGAGAAAGGACTGAGCTTTCATAACTAGCTTTAAACTCAAAATGCAAGAAATACTGTTTGCTATTTTCCAAAGTTGTGTAAAGAAGAACTTAAGTCTGTGTTTCCATCTGCTCCAAAGAACTCGAGAATGGAGAGCCACGGAGTTTCGTGTCCTATTTCATTGCTTTCCCTTTGGCCGAGGTACTGGTTCCTCAGAACCCGGGGCAGGGCTCGCAGTGGTGAGTGTTCAGGTGACTCGCCTCGAGCTTCATGCAGTAAAATGTCCACCTCAGTACAATAAAAGGGTGTTTATATCCTGTGTTGCCTTGTGAAAAGATAAGGAGACTTTGTCTTAACCTAGTGTTAGCCTCAGATGAGGTGAGGCTGAGCTTAGTCGTAGAAACAGGCACAGACCACACATGGGGATCCCCTGTGTGGGGAGCCATTACAGCAAAATTCAGGGATCCTGGGAGCAGGCATACCCGAGGAGTTGCACTTGGAAACATGGGCTGAGACCGTGCACTTCGCACAGCCCTATGACCATCTGACCATCTGTGCTGTGCAGCACCCGGTACAAACATAGCATGGCACTGAGGAGAGAGGTGGGGATTACATTGTTCTAGGATGAGCTTTGATTTACACTCACACGAAGCAGTATGTCAGCACCAAGTGAAACATAACATGGCTATAATTAGGACTGGTTGTAAGCAGGTATCAAATGGGAACGGCTGTCAAGTTCCCTAGAAGTAAAAACCATGTATTACTTACTTTTGTGTTGCTCAGAGCATCTGTGTTGGTGCTGTGCATAGAGTTGCCCCTCAATAAAATATGTGGAATGAATTCTGTAAATTTCCGTTAGTGTTGTTTTATGGGCCATGTTGTGCTACACAAATTCAAATCATTTTCTTCACTGTTGAAAAACACAACTCGGTCATTAATAAACTTCCAAACTTCTATTTCTTATAACTCAGACAAATGCAGTTTCATTTTAAACATCTAATTAAAATGCAAATATTTTCTGCATGTTAGGAGGAATTCCGGTTACATTTCAAGAATATCTCCCGTATAATGGACTGTGTTGGATGTGACAAGTGCAGACTGTGGGGGAAATTACAGGTTTGTGTGTTGTGTTCTGCTTTGAAACTATTACTAACCTCAAATTTTTCCACCGAGGAGTTGAAAACTTCTATTAAAATGTCCTGTGTTATATGTGTATGAGTAAGGATGTTTTTTCTGTTTGTTAATTATTTGGGTTTTATTGTATCTTTCTAGTGATACAATCTCAGATTCATTTCTGAAGTTGGTTATAGAGTATATTAGTATACTATAGAAAAGATAAAATATATAAAAAGTCTTAATTATGCAATTTTGGTGACTGAATGTGTTTCAGTGATCAAAAGCAGCCCACCTAGTCACAAACTAGGAAAGTTCTGCCAACCAGGCCTATTTCCCTATATATTCAGTGTAAAAAGGACTGGTATTTTTTATCTTTTAGTGTATTTTGCAAAGATAACAATAAGTCATAGAAAAAGCAAGAGACAGAATTATTTTAATGGAGGCTACACTGATACCAGATTTTCCTTTTTCTTTAGTGCTAATAATTGAGAAATGACTAAATGAGGTATCACTAATAATTTCTATGTTTTGAGTTGCTAGGGGCTATAAAGATTGCTTTATAGGTTCAAGATTACATATTGAGCTTGGTAATCCTACTGTGATTATTTTCTATGTAAAAAAAAAAAAAAAAAGACACTTTAGTAATTTGTAGTAGTGTGTGTCCAACAAGTGTTGAACTATTCAGGTTTCCTTAACAGCTTAGATAAATGTACGAGTGCATCATCCCTGAGGAAGTAGGAACTGTATTTTGCACAGCTTAACATTTTGGTGAAGTTCAGCTCATGTGCCTGCCTGACTTATCATAGTGACTGAATGTATTCCTTTGAGCCTTTATAGTAGTGATGGTATGAATTTAATTGTTTAAGTTTATCATTATTTTCTTTAGACTCAGGGTTTAGGAACTGCCCTGAAGATACTATTCTCTGAAAAAGAAATCCAAAAGCTTCCAGAAAACAGCCCATCAAAAGGCTTCCAACTCACTCGGCAGGAAATAGTTGCTCTTTTGAATGCTTTTGGAAGGTAAGGACTGATTCTCCTGCTGGTTGCAGCCAACTGCGAATGTCATCTCTGCTAAAGTAGTTTGTTTTGCTTTGTTAAAGAGGATTATTATCGTGTATTACTGTACATGTACTCACAAGCCCATTTCTCTACAGCTCGCAGCATTTCTGTGTTTGCCAGTATGGCTCAGTTTGCCTTCCCAATGGTGTGGGGCCAATATTCTCCCCAGAATACTGTCCTCTAGCTGGCTATTACTTGTTCAAGAACAAAAGCAGGGGTAAGGAGAGCTTGCCTGAGGTGATGAAGAAAGAGACTCTCTTATTTCTTAAACCTTCTTCTTAAACCTAGGAGACATTGTTCTTTCATTCATTCTTACCCCGGTTTTTTTCTGTATACAAGATACACAGTTTGCTCCTTGTTTATACCACAGATGATTTCAAAAATAAGCAGAATGTGCCTGTAGAGATACATGCAATACCAACCGAGGAATAAAGCAATAGAACAGAAAGACCAGAATCACGGAAAATAATAATACTATGCTCTGGTAACAAAAAGGCAAAAAAGTCAAGTCTAGCAAGAATTTTGTTTTTAAATAGGGAACCAAGTGATACAGAGATTATTTCTTGTGTTTTCTTAACATGCATTTTTAAGTTAAAAAGAGGCAGTTAAATTAAAAATAAATTAATTACTCCTTCCCCATCTTAATAGCAAAGATTTCACCTGTTGCTCCCTTGTATTTAAAGATGAATGTGTAGGTTAAGGTTTCAAACAAGATAGATATAGAATGTCCATCAGTAATTGATATTTCATGAGGCCTGTAGTAAGATAAAACAGGAGTAACAATTAAAGATTAAAAATGAAATTTAAGTGGAAAAGATTTTAAACAATTTAAACATTTTGTAAAGAAATAAAATTGAAAATAACAAAATTGAAAAGCAGATGTTAACTTCCTCAGAATTTCTCACAAAGAGTATTCTTAATGGCAGCCTTCCCCATTAGTTCTGTGTGGAGAGCCTGGCTTGAGCTTTCCTGCTCTCTGGAAGGTGCCAGACCCAGCGCTCCCTGAGTTCTGGAGCCCAGACCTGCCATCTCCTCGGAGTGAGAGCTCAGGCAGACTCCACCCCTCCTCTGACCCTTTCCTTGGTCTATAAAATGAGGTGGCTACAGGAGTTCCCTGGTGGTGTAGTGGCTTAAGGCTTTGGTGCTGGTGCTGTCAACGCTGTGGCCTGGGTTCGATTCCCAGCCAGGGAACTACCCACATACAAAAAAAAAAAAAAATGAGGTGGCTACAAACCTTTCCCACAGAATTAACATGAAGATAAAATGAGATTATAGGTATATGACGGCACTTCTTATACCACAAGCTGCTGCCTGGGTCTTACGGCAGAGAGGGTGGTGACGAGGGTGATGTCCAAGCACTATTGGGTGTTCAGTACCCTTATTTTTCAGTACTTAAAAAACTTTTTTTTTCTGACAAAACTAGATGTGAGAAATCTTTTTTTTTCCTTACAATTAATGAGATTATATGTAGGATGTGCTCAGAATGTTGCCTGGCATATCCGGAAGTCTCAGTGTGAAAGAGAAGTTATCATTTATTAAGTACTTAGCATAAAGAAAGGAGCTGAATACTGCATACTATGTCATCCTAAGTTATGGGAAGAAGACATTAGATTTTTATTGTGTCCACCCTGAATTTTACATAAGGATAATTCAGCTTGTAGAATTATTTTTTTGTGATTTCCATCCCAAAGTTTTACTGTTAGACCTGGGCCCAGAAGCAGTTCATTCATTCATTCATTCTTTATTGAACACCATAAACATTGATGGGTATAGGCCACAGGGATTCAGCAGAGACAAAATAAACAGTCTTTGCCTTAAAGACTATGAAGCTAACAGTATAAAATGAATTCATGGGAAGCAAAAAGAAAGGAGTGAACATTTGGAGAGAAACATGCAAAATGAATTTATAGACTAAATCTAAGTGTTTTGAGTTTTTAATGGCAATAAATTATTCATATCACTGTTCCCATAATTAACATAAATTGATAACTGGTTTCTTTTGCCCCTTGTAAGCCAAGACTAAAGAACCTTAGCTCTGTGTTTTATTAATTTTTAATAAATAATTTTAGCATACTTAGTTAAAAATGGGAGATTCACTATTGTATATTTTCATTTTGGATTTTGCTTTCATATTACAACCCATATGTCAATCATTTGTAATATGTACACATCATATTAGCTGTACTAATATGCTTTTATTATCTTACAGGCTTTCTACAAGTATAAGAGAATTACAGAATTTCAAAGTCTTACTACAACACAGTAGGTAATAAAGGCTTTTATATGTCTAATGAGAGACATAAAATGACTGTGTGAAGTCTTTACTCTTGGACATTCAGCAAAAGGAGAGTAATCTTCAAAGTCTTCAAGAATTTTGAACTCTTAAAGAGAAAATTCAGTGTTCACTTGAATATTTATGATTCTTAACAGACTGTCAATTAGAGGTATTTATAAATGAAGTATATACTTTAAAACAAAACATGTAAGTTATACTAATTGTGTTCAATTTCACGTTTCCATCTGTTGACTATTCTGTTCTGTTTAGAATTGGTTTTGTTCTTATTCTATTCTGCTTTATTTCCAGTCATCAAACTTAAACGACAGTGTCTCTATCCTAGTAACACTGCTAACAGTCTGTTAGGGAAAAGGAGAGCTGGAGAACCAATGTTGCTTAGGGCTGGTATCAGTGATAAAAATTTATCAGTGACTTAAATGTGTTTAGCCTGGCCTAGGTCTGTGTGTCACATCCTAGAATATGGAAGTGTCAGCGTGATGAATGGCCCTTTCAGTATAGTTTCAGGTTACTTAGGAATCCCCAAGACTTCAACTTAAAGTTTTAGTTGCTGCTGTTGCTGTTTTGTTTTGGTCTAAAGGACCTGCATTTGTAAAGGTAGTAAGTACTGTCCCCTCTGCCACCGAGCCAGATTTCCTGCATGGGTAGTGGGCTGGCTCAAGAGGATTCTTTACTTAGAACCTAGAAATCAGTTTATTGTGATTTTGTGTTTCTTTGTTCCTACTCCAAATTTAGCAATTTTCATTTACTCAAAAAAAAAAAAAAAAAGTTTCCATCTTGATAAAATTTGAATGAGATTTTATGGATTTATAACGCCAATTTAAATCATGCACAAAATTTACTATTTTAAATTAAAATAAGCATTTTTGAAGGATTTTATTTTATAATACAATCTATGCAATCCTTTCAATCTGATTTGCTTTTATAGGACATTGAAGCAGGTAGATTAGTTCAAGCCTCTTTTAAGCTTCCCCTCTCCCCACCTGTTTTAGTTGATTGTATATAAATGGTACTTCATGTGACTTGTACCAACAGATGACTCATTAGTCCTCAATGGTCATTTTCTAAATCTGGGATTTAAATATCCTTAATCGTTAAAATATTATTTTCAAAGGTGTCAGCAGGTATGATGTGGTTAATTTAGAAGGTCACATCTGTGTGGAAGTCATGTGGGTGTTTTTTGTTAGACTCTTCAATCTTTCATAAAGTAAGTGCTCTTAAACCCGTATCTTCTCCTGCCAAAGTCTGAAAAGTGTTCATTGATGATTTAGTAATGTGTTTTAATTGTTTTTAGTTGTCTGACTCCTCTTTTAAAAATATTTAGTCACCCTAGGAGGGAAGGATGTGGTTGGAAGGAGCAAAGCCTCACCAGTTAATAATTTCTTACCCAGTTTCTAAGCTTTAGAGACCCGGGTTTTGATGGGAACCTCCTCCACTTTTTCTTTTCATTTTTAGGGATGGGAGTGTTGTATGGTGGGAGAGGGGGACCTTAAGGTAAACTTGTCTATGAATTGAAGAGCTATGTAATCTTGCTGGTAAATAAGAAATATTCTTAGTGTTCATTCAGAGTTTAAGAAAATGTGAGTTTTGCACTTGTCTATTTTTAATGTAAGTTTTAAATCTTTTTGGTAGTGTTACTTCAGTGTTCCATCAGTTAAAGATAAAAGCTATTATTTAAACTATTGCCCATTTCCATTTACTGCTTTTTTTTCTTTACTGTGATTTGTTTCAAGCTTAGGAAAAATTGTATGTTAGAATTCTAGGAAATTAAAAGGTTAAATTAAAGTTAGAGTTAAAAGTTCTTTTCAAAGTTTTAACCAATTTTTTTCACTACAAGAAAATAAATGAAGTATTCTTAAGCTGAAATTTATTTAACTTTATTTTGCCATAAATTAGACTGTGGGTGCAGCCTACATTTTTGTATATGTGTATATTTCTTAAATGATTATGTTAGTGGTAGGAATCTTTCTGTGAGCCTGATGATGTTTTATGGTCCTTGTGATATAAGCTGTTTTTCCAATTCAGTAGCTTTTGTTGTGAATTGATATTAATACTAGAGTATTGATTGCTTTGTGAAAATGCTTGGTTGGTAGTCGCTCTCGGCATTTTGTCTTTAACTCATCACCTAATTTAAAAATCCAGCACTTGATAATCCAGCACTGACAGAAATGATTGTACCAGGTGATGAAGTAATGAAAATGAAGAAGAGGAAAAGATCCCTTCCTTCAGGGAGTGAGTTTGTTTTTTTTTTTTTTTCCTTAACTGGCATCTATGTAAGTTAGAAAGACTATATATTAAAATTGGTAAAATTTGAATGTTTCTCCTGTGTTGATTCTTAGATTATGAGGAGGATTAGACAGAATAGTAATACTTTCCATAGCTTTGGTATTTGATAAGTCAAATGTTTTAATGTTTTAACATTGTGAATTTCTTAGTACTTGTAATCTATGTATATGAAACACTGTGCCACATTTTCCAACTTTACCTAGGTGCCATTGTATATTAAGAAAGGACTACTATTTTGATCTTTAACAGCATTTGCCTTCAGCTGGAAACTTGGGAACAGTTCACAGTAAACATCTCAGCAGTTTGCACACTGAAGCACCTGCAGAAACCATAGCTATTCACCAACATACACAGACTGGGTGCATGGCATCATGGAAATTCTTTGATAGAACACACACGCACATTTGTGTGTACTGTGTTTTAAGTAACATCGACAAGTACACCTTGGATTTTGAACAGAATTGCAAATAATGTGCTGCTGTACCCATCATGTAGTAGAAAATGTGAATAAAGTAAATGTTCCTGCCAGCTTGCTTTCTTGTTTCTTTTCCCCCTTTTAAATGTTTTCCTTTTTTGAGGTGAGGATTTGATTATAATTTGTGAAGGGAGAAAATCCTAAGTGATCTAAGGTGTTCCTTCTTATGAGCAGGCATTGACAGTGACTGGATTAAGGGCTGTGCAGATTATTTTATCTTCACAGCAGCACCAGCTGGTAGGTACAAGCCCTTCTCCTTTTATAAATTAGAAAACTGAGGATAAGAGAGGCTAGGTCACTTGTCTACTGCAACACATGTGAGGTTGTGGGTCTAGAATTTGAAACCAGAAAGTCTGACTCCAGAGCCACCTCTCAGAATGTTCTGCATGTGTGATTTCGTAAGTTGGCTTCGTACCATTCCATTAAAAATTGGAGACTTGCAGCATCTTTTGAACTATATTGAGTCACAAGCCTTTTTAAATATACTTATTTTTTTTTTAATTTTTTTGAACATGTAATACATTCACATGGTTCACAAACCAAAAAGTATAAAAACTATACAATGGAATGTCTTCTTTCTGTCCTTGGCCCTACTTCCCATACTGCACAGCCTCCCGCCGTCCCCACACTAAACCCGTTCTCGGTTTCTTATGTTCCCATCCATACTTTTATGCATATACAAGCAAATAAAAATGTAAACTCTTATTTTTTTCTCATTTTTACACAGAGTGGCATCATATACATACTGTTTGCCTTTTTTACTTAATTTTTTTCCAGCAGTCTTCCATATCACTAGAGAGCTTACTAGTTTTTTTGTAAGTACTTGGTATTCCATTATATGCAGTCATCTAACCAATTCCCTATTAATAGGCATTTGGATAGTTTCCAGATCATGTGTATATGTCAGTTCACACACGTATAAATGTGTACTTGTAGAATACATTACCCAAAATGACATTTTTGGGTAAAAGACCATATGCATGTGTAATTTTGAAAGAAATTAGAATATGTCCTCTGTAGGAATAAACAATTCATATACTCACGTGCAATTTAGACAGTGTCCACTTACCCACAACCTTACAACACAGATGTTCTTAAAAACTTGATTTTTGCCATTGTGACATATGCAAAATTATGTATTAGCATATTTTAGTTTGTATTTTTCTTATGAGATTGACTACCTTTAATATGTTTCAGAGCCATATTACCTTTTGTGTCCTTATCTTTTTGCCCATTTTATACTGCCTTTTTTACCTTTTTATGTATTTTTAAAAGTGCTTTCTTGGTTAGATATTAATCCTTTCACTGTAATGAGCTATAAATTTTTTTTCAATGTTTTGACTGTTTATCGTGGTTTTGCCAAGCAGATACTTATTTTTATGCAGTGTAATTTATCAATTATTTTAGATCGTTTCTGGACTGTGAGTCATACTTAGAATACCTTCATTCCACAGCAATAATTCACCTACCTTTTCTCTAGAACTTTTATGGTTTAATTTATTTAATCCAAATTTTTATCCCTTTGGAGTATATCCTGGCATAAGGTATGGATCTAACCTATTTTTTACTAGATGATTACCCAGTTATTCAACTCCATATCACTGACTGAACTGTTCATCTTTTCCTTACTAGCATGAGATGTTAAGTCTATCATACTTAAAATCCCATGTGGACTTGTCTGTTGGGATTCTCTATTTCACTGATCTATATTCACTGATGCACCAGATTCCACTGTTTAATTACTCAGGGTCTTTGCTTTCACATCTGGTGCATTGGTCCTCTCTCATTCTCACCTTCTTCCCCCATCCTTTTTTTTTTTTACAATTTTCTTTAGCTCTTTTTGTTTTTCCCTGTAAGCTTAAAAAAAAAAAAAAAAATCCTTTAACAGTGGATCCTGCTGAAACTCTGCCCAGCTCTGTTTTCTCTTAAAGGTTGCACTTTTAACCACTTAATGTGTCACTGTTCTTTTAACTTGATAGTTTACCTGATAATTTTTTACTGCCTATTGTGTTCATTATTTCTGTATTCTACTTGCCAGTGCTCAAACAGGTAAGGGCAGAGAGAGGCAGGACATGTAGTGCCTGTGTAGACAGAATTTCATTTCAGGGCTTCTATTTTAAGACTTAGCCTCTAAGAAGAATTTAATAACTATATATAGAATCCTTATTTCCTTCTTTATTCCATTATGAATTCTTTGTCCAAAAGTTGGATATCTGTCAGAAATTCACAAGAAAACAAGATGGGACCCTTAAATGAGTATCAAACCTATAAAGTCAATATGTAGTGGATAAAAGTGCCAGAAGTCACCTTAAAAATGAGGTCTGTCCCAGGAGCAGAGTCTGACTGCTCATTCATCCCAGGATTTTGGGGTGCAGTGTAAACAGACGAGCATTTCTGCCAGCGTGGAACTTGGGAATTCTGTAACCGAGCTAGATTGCATCCCGTTTACAGTGAGAATGCACTGAGAGAAAGACTGTCAGTGGAAGAGGAACAGCTAACACAGAAACGTGTGTCCAGTGGAGAAGGAGCCCTCAGTGTCTGCTTGACAGTGCCATCAAGTTGTCACAGACTGATTAAAGTCGATGAAGATTGTCCACCTAACAGCCATCCTCAGAGCAGAGTGAGCATTCACCCTGCAGTGTTCTCGTACAATTTAACTTTCCATGTGGATTTCCTTCACAGAATATAATCAGTGACACAAACCTAGTGGCTTTGGTAGAGCATTGCTTGATTATGCCAAATGTATCCTTTTTACATCTCAACGCCTTCCAGGAGCACCGTGACTTGGAACTGTGAGGCGACTGGAGGAGCTGATGTAGGTTAACAAGTTTCATGGGAAATTGAGGTTCAGAGTCAAGAAAAGGACCTGGTGACAGGAACCAGTAGAGAAAGGGAGGGGCTGTGAGGCTAATGTAGGCTAAAGAGAAAGAGGTCACAGATCTAGCTAAAGAGAGCAGACGTCTGAGCTCTAGTTCTGACCAGGCTCAAGTTCAGAGGTAGAAAGTCTGTTCTGGAGACAGTCTCATATTCTGAGTGGCAGAGCAGGCCAGATTTGGAAGCTAAAGAATTAATGTTGGCAAGGTACAGTCAATTTCTGGGAAAACAGGAGAGGTCCCAGCCACAAGTCAAGGAACAGAGGGAAGAAACTCATCTTTGTAGGAATCATCAGGTGCTGCTGAGTCACTGGATTTGGATTTGAGGCCTGAAGCTGGACTTGATGACCTGGGCAGCAGGTCTCAAAATTGCACACCATCAGTGTCCAGGCCCAGAGAAGCTGCATGGGAGGTATGGGAAATCAACACAGAAGCAAGCTGGGGGGCGCAGGGACATCATTAGTAGACACCGAGGTATTCTACCCGTCAGTGCAAGGGCTCTTCATATATCCCTGCTGAGGGCCAAGGGTAGGGTTAATGTGAGGGTGCGTTTACAGCCTAGATCTACAGACATAAGCACCGAGCCCAGTGTCTTATCAAACAAGAGGCACTCAGTAGACATTGGCTGATGCTACTCTCTTATCCTTATTGTTCCCTTGTAAATAAATGTTTCCTCATTTTCATCAGTTCATTTATAGTCCAATGAGAATTCAACTATTTTAGTCTGATTGTTTCCAACTGTACTTACATCTGGCCATCAGAAGTCTTAAGTAGTAGTATGCACAGTCTGAAATATTTTTAATTAAAATTCTTACATGGGATGAAACGGAAATGCATTATTAGGTGTGTCTTTGATCAGACCTGTACTAGTCTGTATTTTACTACGCAGTAATCTAAAGTAAAAGCCAAGTATTTTTAAACCAGGTTTCTTTAGTTGAAAATCTTGATAAAGTTTCAAATATTTAGACCCATTTAGTTCTAATATAAGTTCACCTTTATTACTAAAAAATAAAAGCAATACTCTGGTAATACGCACTATGTAACTAACTATAAATGAGAATTTTCTCAAAGCACTTCTCACGTTGTACAGTTCACTAATGCTTATTACTCTTTCCTCTTAATAGGGGTTAAGTGTTCAAGGCTATCAAAAAGCAGTTTCTTTGGATTTTGGTACAAGGAAATCTGGGGATGCAGTAGTGATTGCCTGATCTATGCAGCTGAACATGGTACCTGCAGTTATTAACAACATGCCTGATGCATTCAAGGAGGAACTGACGTAACTATGACTGATAAGTACATTGTACATAATAATCAAAACTTCTTACAGTCCATAGCTGTGTGTAGCGCACTCTAGACACCTTAATCATAGGCTCAATTAAATGTGTTAACTGTAAAAAGGGAAAAGAGCTAATGGAAGACATTTACACAAATCAACTGGCATTCTTAGGTGCCCACTTCTGCAGTTAACTGTCTATGCACATGTCCAGTAGATGCCCAGAAGCTTTCCCATGTGGCCTTTGACTGCTGAATCAGACATAAATGATGGCAAACATTTTCAGGGGTAATGACTCCTCATCATCAATTTTTAACTTGAATTTCATTGTGTTTCCTTTAAACAAGAGGACATTTGGGTGGTTTAGAACCAGTAATGACTATTCCTTGACTTCTCTTAGCCTTTAATATTTTGTATAAGGAGTAGCTTTGTTAGTACTTAGCAACACAAGTAAATTAGGAAGCTAAAGGAAATTTTCATTTTCCTTTCCATCCCTACCGGCAACATTTCACAGGGTATACATGATCATTTACTAAAGAGAAAGATAGTTTGATACATAGTTTTTAACATTCTAGATGTGTTTACAACACTTGTGCTTTAGCATTACTTTTAAAAAAGGGGGAAAAGAAAAACAGGGACTTAGAACATTTTTATCCTTTCCAATAAAAAATAATAGTTAAAATGAATACTAGTAGCTTTATCATAAAAATAGATTATGGCTTTTACTAGTTAATGCTGGGTACTTCAATTTTCCTGCCAGTAATTACAGAATAATAAAAGTGTTTATACATCATAGGATGATGATAATTGCATGATTTTAGTGATATTTCTATCACTATTTTAAAAAATTTATCTATCCTTGAATGAGCTAATACTGAAAAATGCAGTATTTTCTGAAAGCCTGATTTAAAGGCGTTTTAAACTTGTGATGAGTATGCATTTCAATTCTAAGTATTAGTAGCAGAGTGTTGCAAGTGACAGACAAGTCAGACTGTTCTTAAAGCTGTTTAGATTAACAAAAAGTATTTTAAGGCAATCTGAATAATCAGTGCAAATTTTGCTTCATATACAATTTGCCCTTGAAGTAGCTCTTTTAAATGATATATGACCCAAATTCTGCCACATACTGAAAGGCGAGAATGTTATGTGCGATTACTAGATCCCAATTTTAAATACCATCAAAATAAGAGAAGTAGACTTCATCTCTGAAATTAGTGCCCCTTATTCCTGAAGACCAAAATGGGAAGTGAGAGACATCTGAAAGGGGTCTCATCACATAGGGACGACTTACTGATAAGAGTCCCTGTCACCGGCCCTCCCTCGGTGAGCCTTTTTCTCTCTGTTAACAGTGCTTGCTGTAGTACCTCACCTCTGTTCTGCAGGAAGTCAGCATTTAACCTCCCTAAAGAGCCAGTCTCCTATTACAGGAAGTTTTACAGTTGCAGAATAAATGTGTTATATATGTTATGTACATAACTCCTGGAGGTTTTAGAATGGCACTTATGGCTAGGGAACTAGGATTTCATGACATGTCTTTCACTTAAATGAAAGATGGCTTATAGGCAGCCGTCTGGAACCTGCCCTTTCACGTCACTAAAAGGATTCATGCTAGAGAATATTACAGTGAATTCCCCATGTGAAACATGCAGCTTCCCGTGCACTGCTCTCAGATCTATTTAAAAATAAAGGGCATTGTTTTAAATATGGATGGAAATGAAAGGAAAACGGTTAGGATTCCACACAGTTTTGGCCCAAGGGCCAGGGGTGTTTATTATTAATCCCCTTTTGAGAATGCCTTCTTTGTTCCATGAATTTTATGAACACTCAGTAAGTTGGGCAAAGTGCCATCTTGCTGAAGTCTTAAGGTGTAATGGACATTAGACTTCCTTGGGCTGAAAAACTGTGCAAATCTCTGAATATAACAGAGAAGGTTTAAGACTGCAAGTCAAGTCAGCTCTATCAACATTTTAACTTTATATTAGTGTACATATATCAGCATCCTCTTGAAAAAGAGTAACAAACTTTTGGCAAAACTGAGGAGATTCTTGAAGAGACTGACTCTCTGGGTTTCCTGAACTCTAAGGAGCCAATTACCTTGTATATAGTCTGCTGCTGCTACATTCTAACTTTCAGCACTGGAGCTGTACTTCGAGTGTACCAGCATTGGCTTTCTAGTTGTCAGCCTTATCTAGAATCTACCAGCATGGAGCTCAGAATCTGAGTGACCTGAAGAGGTAAGGATGTGAGGAATACTTTAGTCCAAAAGCCTTAAAAAAAAAACCTTCAGACCATATACTGTAAAGTGAATTATGCATAAAAGTCTGTGCAAACTAGAACATACTGCAATAACATTCTCAAAAACCCCTACTATATTTTAGCATTATTATTTAAGTTATATAAAATACATCTTTATAAAAGTATAGAACGTCTTAAAGTCTAAGTTATACCCACTGAGATAGGCAGCTAGGCTCTCTTTTTAGTATTAAAATAAGGTTTTATCAATCTTAAGTTATTGCTAATCCTATGGAGCCATTAGAAACCTATAACAAATAAAAATCAAGTCCGATTTCTTAAGTGCCCCTAAAAATTCAGCTGTCATTCAGTTAGTCTTTCTGAAGCTTTCAACTGAGGAGTCTCCCAGAAGACGGTTAACTGGTGCTACCCATGGCTTGGTTTGTCAGGATCCAAAGCTGAGTCTGGTGGTAAAGTTCCCACTTGTGCCAGGAAGCTGTTAGTTTGTTGTCCCCAATCATAGTAGTCTGGAGCAAAACTTAAAAAGAAAATGGTATTTCAGTGACTTGAAACACTGTAATTACTATTGATGACATGCCTACTTTAGGTAAATACTTTAGGATTTTGTATAAACTGTAAACATTTCAAAGGTGGTGGTTTTTTTTAATAAATTAAAAACTGGTTTCCTAAATCCAAAGTAAACTACCTATTATTGTTGTAGCATAGATGCATTTTAATCTCATCAGCATTTTAACTGGAGCACTGACAAGTTTGAGAGTGGATAACACCTCAATCAAAATGAAAATATACTAGCCTATTTCATATACTTTTTAAGATTGACATTGTTGCTTGTTGTGGTTTATAGATCATTTTTATAATAGAGGGGAAACATTTTCCCAAGGTTTTTAAAACCTTCTTGAAGCCCATTTTTCCACAAGACAGTGCTGTGTGCAATGGCTAGAAATCCACTCCCAAAAGTCTACTAAACTCTGTAGTACCCACAAATACAGTATTACTAGAACCATAACCCATTCACTATGCATAACAAAATGTTTTAGCAACAAATTGTATCTAAATCCCAATGTAGAGTATAATTCACTTACCTGTGTGCTTTTGGACAGATAGCTTTGGTGCAATTTTATCATCTGTGGAATGGGAGTCGTATTGCTAACTAGCCTGTTGGGCTTTTGTGAGTTAATACCTGTAAAATGCTTACAATAGTATCTTAATATATAATCAGGACTCGATAATGTACAACTCTCATTATCAATGTTATTAATACTATTGTAGTGGACGGGGGTCTTCTCCCACACAGGACTCCCTCAGCTCTGTCACTTCTGGCAGGTGAGGGGTTCAGGTGCACACACAGGGACACACATGGCTAGTAGGATATGCAGTGGGGTAACCAGGTAGGAGAAGAGTTTGGGGGAAGAGCGTCAGGACCACTTTTGACGTCGGGAAGCCGTTTATTGGCTCTTGCAGATGATGTGTGTTCCCTACGTCTGCTGACTGGGTGGAATGGACGGCTTGCCATCGTTTATCCCCTGTGGCATCTCTCTGCTCAGGAAGCCATGTATTCTCCCAGCTTCTCCTCAGGTCCCCTGACCCTAAGACAAGGGCCATCTTCAGAGCTCCTTTAAGGTTTTCTAAGGACTTTTACATCACCTTTTTCATTTCTTCCCAAGAGAGAAAAAGTTTATGGTAAAATGTTAGAGTGCCTAAGGTAAGCTTTCGCCCTGAAACCCCTTTTGCAGAAGCAGGGCAGGGTCCTGGTACACAGGCAGAGAGAGGGTCTGGCCAAACACTGGGTCAGCCCGTTCTGCTCTTCTGCCCCTGCTGGCCTTGAAGTCAGATTGAGAGAGGGGACACCGTGATTACTGGGCAGTGGCATGTGCCTGGGAAAGGGAATCCCAGAGCCCCCACCCCTCCTGTTTGCAGACCACGGGTGAGGGGTCTCTGTCTGGCTGCAGTTAGTCTCACACACTCAGATGCTTCCCTCACCCTACCTCCAGCTCCAGGGTTTCTAGGTGTTTTCTTTGTTTGGAAACCACTGCATTGGTGCAGCCCTGACCCTCCCAACCATGCTTACCTAACTAAGGGGCTTACCTGCCCTGAAGTCCCTGAGGGGCAATATTCCAGGCAAGGTCATCGTCACTGTCGTATCTTCGAGGGTTGTCAAAGAAGTAGGATCTGGGACTGAATCCATGGCTGGGGACCATACCAGGGTTGGTCTAGAAAGACAGTTACTGGTTCAGACAGTGTGCCTCACACTAGACAAAAACAAGACTCTTCTTGCAGGAGACAAAGATGTTTTCCTTGATGGAGTCTATACCGTTCAGCTGTAGAGGTCACTTCACTTGCTTTTATGTTTAAGAGGTACTTTTTCTTGTCTCACATTTTGTCCTAAGACCAAAAAGTTTGAGAAGCACTGCTCTAGAATGTTCAAACATAATCACCAAATAACTATATACACACAGTGCATTAAGGGTGATATGTCCTGGATAATGAGATCTGAGAGTACAGACTGGATTATCAGTACTAGTCTGCATTCAGTTAATAAAATAGTACTCTGAACAATCACGCTGTGCTCTCTCCTGAGACTGCCTGGGGTTTGGGGAAGATAGCTCGTAAGCCTCTGAAACTCGAAGTGCTGAAGACCAGGAAGCGCAGAGAAGGCACATGGACCGCCCAGGGAAGCTGCGATGGTGCTGGGGTGTTTGCTTAGGAGACTCCTCACTATCCCTCAGCCAAACTGGGTTCCCAGAAAACGGCGGCTCCCCCTCCAGAGCAGGAACACCAGGAACTGACTCCCAGCCTAGGACCCGCTGCCCCCTTTCCCATGATTCTGAGCCAGCGTGGAGGAAGTGTAGGGTCTGACTTTCCAGAAGCTTCCAGGTTTCCCAGTGCACAGCAAAGACAAAAATAACGAAAGGGGAGGACACCAATCCTGTGGTCCACAAACGTCACCCACTGCCGTGCTCAAGGGCCCGTCAGTCAGGATGGTGTCCACCCTCCCCCCCACCCCCGTCCTGGTTTTTTTCCGATTCCTGGCTCATTAGCGACTGTCCAGAGATGAATAAGAAAAACACAAGGTAAAGCACAAGAGACTGGTTATTACATCGGTGCTTTCCTCACTGCCCACACTTCGCTTTCTTATACTTTCCTATGGGTTTCATAGACTGGTGATTCAAAATTCTACCCCTGGTCAGTGTGGCTGGAACAATCACAGAGCAGAGCTCCCATGAGCTTCCTCACTGCCGGGTTGTGCATTTTCTGTCCTGCCCTCATAAAGACATTTATATAAAGCTGGTGGAGCAGCAACGTGACCAGATTGGGGGAGTGGCTTTAGCAGTCTTCACAGGAATGTGTTCTTTTTGTTTTTTTGTGGTTCCCTGGCTGGGAATTGAATCTAGGCCACGGTGCTGAGAGCGCTGAAGCCTAGCCACTACACCAGGGAACCCCACAGTAATGTCTTTAATTCCTTATTGCTCCTAATCACCATCCAGCACAAGACAGGGGTGAAGAACTGAAGTGGCAGTCTCTGTTTTCCTTTGCTAAAATAGAAGCTTACAGATCTGGTTCACAGCAAGTCAAGGCTTAAACACTAGTGAGGCTGTTGCCACATTAGGAAGAATCACTCTCTCCAGGCCCTGATACGCAACTGACTTCAACTTCTTTTGTAAAATAAAGTTAAACTGAAAAACGCATTTCCCTCAAAGGAGATGGGGGGGGGGGGGGAGTCTCAAACAAGGGAACTTTTTATATCACAACTGGATAGAAGAGGCTCTCTACTGAAAATCTAAGAAAAAATTCTAATTGAATGTCTTGTGATTGGAATTAGGAGATGTTTCCTGCCAGTATAAAACGGTTTACTTACAAGGTCTTTTGCAGGATTTCTAACTCGGAAGAAGTAAACGACTAAGGTGGTAGGTAAGAGCTCCCACACAAAAAGGACCACTCCAAACACCACATAGCCGGCATCTCCCAGCTGGTTCTTCAGGTCGGCCTGGTGAGAAAGATGGAGAACGTGGAGTCACTAGACAGAGGGCAGAGGAAGTAAGTTTGTCTCCATTCCTCCTAACGTGGACTAATTTAGCGGGAACCTTTCCCTAAAATGTGCATGTTGAAATCAGGTAACACTAACGGTCTAGACCCCGGGTGGGAAGTTACAAACAGTTCAGGACAGATAATCCTCTTCTTCAGACTATTCTAAGACAGAAACTGCCTCTCTGATGTTTTCTAACTTCACCTTCCCAAACCTTCCTTATGTCCAGGCTGAGTTTCTCAAATTTAAGCTGATTTTCTTTTCAACAACAGAGTAAAAAGAACATGTTGCCTTCTCCCAAATTCTTGAGAGCAGCATGTAACTGTGACCCTTAGTCGTGTCTCGAGGATAAACACGTCAGTGTTTAACCTTCTCTTCACGTTAACTTCATCCTCCTCTTTGAGCTCCTTGCGGACTAGACTGTCTAGAAAAGAATTCTCCGAGTCCAGGGCATCGGGCTTCCTGACCAGAGAGATGGCTGAGCGGCCTTAGTGTATGTAGTGCTGTCTCTCTACCCGGGGGACAAATGGAAGGTGTGTAAGGGATGTGCACGGATATGTCTGAGCAACTCTACTGGGAAGAGAGTGCACCAAAAATCGCCATAAAGGGCCAGTCTCCTCACCTTAATCATTTCCCTTCTCTATTACCCCGTGTTTAAGTACATTAGCCAACACTAACCACGTACTCTGCAGAAAGACTACTCTCCATCTTTGCAGCTCATATTCTAGCTGTAATATGTCTCAACAGTATGTTCTTCCTCCGTTCTACACAAATGTCATGTGCAACCTGTGGCCATTTGTTTTGCTCCTAGATTCTTTCAGTTACGACGCATAGGTCTAGATATCTGAAGAAATATCCCCTAAAAACAGCAAAAATTGTGATATTTTAAATGTGTTACAATTATAAGCTTGATCTCACTTGGAAGAAAATTTGAAATAATTATTTTGTTCAAGCCAGATCTGTTGTTCAATGGGCATGGGTTTCAGTTTAGGAGAAAGAAGTTTCTGGAGGTGGGTGGTGGTGAAGGCTGCACAACAGTGTGGGTCAACTTCCAGCCCCGGAGCTGGACACTCGGAAGTGGTTAGAACATAAACGGGGTGTGTGTTTTCCTACAGGGAAAACCCTGTGTGTGTTACAGTACGTCTAATTTCCCGTCGTGTAACATCTGGGTTGTAACATGCCGTCGTCTCAGAGGGCACACCCTCAGCAGGGCCCTGCCGTGTCCTCCCAGCCTGGACTTGTGCTGCTGGTCCAGGGTGAGGGCGGGGTCACTGCTGCTTTAGGCCTTTCTCATGTTCTGAAGGACATCTTGTCCTCACAGGTTTCACTTACCACGGTCATTTCATTCTTTCCCCCAGTCTTACTGGAACATGGACATTATTAGTCCATGTCCCAAGCACTGTTGGGATTTTAGAAGTGGATTTGCATACTCTGGGTACTCAGTATTTCCTAGGAAAAGCTAAGGCACTTTTGCAATTTGATCCAGTAGACTCCTTTTATAGAAGTTCTATTCCTTTCCTGCAGTGGCATCTCTGTGTGGCTCTTCCGCAGGGGACATGAGCTCCTACAGGCAGGGAGTTCATTTCACATCCCCAGCACTTGCCCCGGGCCGGAAACAAAGGATCCATATTTCTCAAATAAGAGAATGCAATCTCATCCTTTTGTATTTTGAGCTTCTGTGAACATGGACACCAGATGATATTTCACTGCCTTTGGTTGCTTTACAATTTGTAACTTAGGAAAAACAGAGAGTAGCATATTGAGACCGATGGAAAGTAAGATTTTACTAACACCTGAGTCACTTTCATCTGATTTCCTGAAATGCTGTTAGCATTCATGCTCCATTAAAAACAATAATCTCCTAACTCCATAGTTTTATGTGTTTTCTGGAATCTAAATATAATTGATTTTACCTGAGCAAATTTCACCCTTTAGTAAGACCATCTTACATTTATATGGTGGCACTTAAAAAAATTGAGATACTGCTTGACAAAACCCCAGAAGCAGAGGGGAGAAGGAAGTGTGTGCGTGTACATATAATTCCTCACAAGATACAGGACCCCATTTTACAGAGAGGAGTAGGTACTACACACGACTCTCAAGGTCATCCAGCTATTTAACAGCAAAAGCAAGGAGCTGTTACCTCTTTGCCACACAAGATGCTACAAAGTTGAGTCACCATTCAGGCAACACCTCACTGCGCCCACTGACCTGGTCTGACACATTGTACCAGTCGTAATCAAAGGAATGGACGCTCTTGCTCTGCGAAAACGATAAGATGAACAGGTTGTAGCAGGCCCGGGAGGTGTACAGCAGGATGACGGTCACGCCGATGGTGGTCACTTGACACACGGAGGAACCCTGCAAAAGCAGGAGCCATGAGGGGTGCACCCGTGCCTGGTGCAGGACACCAGCCTCCGCCCAAAACTGCCAAGTTCCAACCCGACCCGGTGAGCCCTTCAGACCTCGGGTGCTGCAGTCTCCCCAACCTCACATTTCCTAAAACTAAATCATCTGCACACAGACACCTACAAGCCTTGGAATTGATTTGGTTGTGCCTCTAGCAGGGTTACAACGTTAAGAGCCATCTGCCAGACGCCTAGACTTCTAAGAACAAAACAGATGGCTTCCTTGTAAAATGGCTTGGGGACAAGGAAACACTCTCAGGGACAGCAGCTAGGAGAGAGCCCTGCTGCTGACAGTGGCCCTGGTGCTTCCTCAAAACTCAGAATCTTCTAGGATGCAAGTCCTAGAGTCCTGGCTTTTAGTTATGTGGAAATCTAGTTTGTGCCCCAATTTATGAAGAAGTCAATTTCCAAAGTCATTTAAAGGACTCCTAGCTAGAAACAGATAGTTAACCCAAAAAACTAAAATTCATTTTTGAGTTTTGCATTTGGAAATCACTAAATCCAAGAAATTTAATTTTGCCAGGAGTAGTTTGTTAGTTTCTCTGCCATATGGGTAACCTAAATTGTATTTGACAATTTAAAATGCAACCCTTCCTGTTAAAACCACAATTCTGTGTTTAAAAGCCTTGGACAGCCTCTATATGGGAGACAATATAAATAAAACAAAGTTAAGGCAAAATCAAGTCTAAAATTTATCAAAATTTATAAATGAAAAACTATTCTGCCACGCTAACTTTCAGGATTTTACGAGAGAGAGTCAAGGCCCAGGATGGCCTGATTAAGGCTTTGCGTTTTTGAAGTTGCATAGATTTTCATCTACTTATCACCAGTGAAGACACATCACCATGGAGACAGGGCCGCCTCACAATCTTCAGACCAAAGACAGGTTATGGCCGATGGGCCACATGGCAGACGGAGGGGGTCGTGTATGCCACAGGGCACAAGCACTGAATTCTAGAAGCAGAGTTGCCACAGAAATCATTCAACCATTCTACATGAGAGAAAAGCAAGGCCGGAGAGGCTAAGTGACTGGTGGGGCGCAGCCAGCGAGTGCCCTGGGCATCCGCTCCCCACCCTCACGCTTCACTAGGCTTGTCGCTGAGAGGAGAGCTGAGGCCAGGCTGAGCAGGGGCCCCGGCACCACCACACCCCTGGGGAACGGGAGGAAAGAAACAGAGATTCTAGGGTGGGAAGCACAGCGGTAGAGAGAATGGGCCAGGATCTCGTCTGGCTCCACCTCTGAACAATCCATGAGAGGAATGGGGTCCTGAGCTCCAGGAGCAGACCCCACCATTACGGAGACCCTGCTCACGGGCACGCTAGGCTCGGGGGAGCCTGCAGCAGTACAACCAAGGGGGCAAGAGGACAGACCCTGGAGCTGGACGGCCAAGGCGAGTCTTGGCTCTGCCTGTACTAGCTGCGTGACCTGGGGCAACCTACTGACCTCTGTGCCTCAGTTTCCTTATTTATAAAGTAGGATCATGTGTATTCCCACAGTCATGAGGATTCCATTAGTTTATATATGTCGAGTGCTTATAAAAGTGTCTGGAACACAGTGAACATAAATGTGTGTTTCTATTAATATTAGCGCAATCAACTCCACTGGTCCTTTAAATAGGTGGTTAAACTGTTGTATCTATAAACCAGAGACTGCACTCTCTGCCAGGAATTCTGCACACTCCATGACCCTGAGCTGCCGACACAGAACCTTCCTCACATACAAAGTCCAGTGAACTACATGCCTCTGTGCTTTGGCAACCACGGTGTGGCTGACCATTTGCAGGAGGGCAGGTGTGAAAGGTGTTCGTTGCGTCTGTTTGCAAATCAGGAAACTCTTTTTAGAACAAGCTGAATGGAGGGCTCTTAGCCACATTTCCACCTTACCTTGGACTCTAAGTAAATGTTGGCTAAGGACATCTTAGAGATTTTGTAGAGACAGATGGAGAGTGAGACAGCACACAGCACGAAGAGTGTGTCATTGATGGCCACACGCACGGAAACGATAGCCTTCCTCTCCCAATTTCCTGTCTTCACCAACACGGCGCAGGTTAAATTCACCAACAGGAACACGAGGCTGATGAAGAGGGAGGCCAGGTAGAGGGGTAAGCTGGAAGGGACGAGAGAGAAGTTTAAGGCACCATGACCTGCGTGTCGGCTGCATATCCTGCGTCAATCCAGAAGGAAACTGGTGTATTATTTTCTGGTGGACAGCCCGAAGCAGAACATGTCCCAGTTTAACAAACACCTTAGAGGTGGACTTGGGAGGTAGCTGGTCTAGGATTCAAATTTCAAACTGACTACAAACTGCCCTGGGAAAGGTACGTGGCCCTCGGAGCCTCACCTCCTGTCCCCGGGAAGCTGTGAGGACTGCTCACCGCACATAAGGATACGCTCCAAGTAAGGAGCGCGGCCGCAGTCAGGACTGGGTTCCATGAGCAGGCTGACGGCCTGTGTGAGCCTCAGGGCAGCAGCTGAAAACAGACTAAATAATATGTAATTCGCAGGATGTCTTTGAGGCTTGAAATAATGTTTATAAAGGGTTTTACCCCAAAAATGTCGCTGATGAAGTGGGAGTTGGGTAGCACTCTCTCGTACCTGGGAACCCTCACGTCTGGATGCCGGGGTTAAAAACCTGCCAGAGCACCTCGCCCACGGCCAAACCCTCCCAGCTGTCCCTGTCACCAGCTGTTTGCAACTTGCAACCACACACTTCCTCAGTGACCTGCGTAAGGTCTACATAAAGACTTCTCAGATTTGCTAAAACCGAAAGCAGCAGCCTCCAGTTTCTCTTAAGGACATACCATGTTTCCCTCAGGCAGCTGTCATCCAGAAGACACACAAATAAGGAATAGGCTTGCTGGGCTCAAAACCAGACACTGGTTTCAGCTGAATGACTGCAAGCCCAAGGGCAGAAAGCCATCAACCAGAAGCGGTCTGGAAGCTAGAGAGTGACGCTGGCGTCTGCAGAAGCCATCACACTAGGACCCGTGGATTCTGGTCCCAGCCCCAGACAATGCGCCATGGACAGGAGCCCCTGTGCTGAGGGGGGGAGGGACAGAGAGGGGCAGACACACGGCTGCTGAGCGGGGGAGGGACAGAGAGGGGCAGACGCACGGCTGCAGTTTCATTTCCTGCCCTCAGGTATCAGGGCTACTAATAAACCCCATATACCCCAGTTAATGTGAGTGGTATTTTATGTCTTGTAATTAATCATTAACTATTCACTGGCACAACTCACCGAGTTTTCTGAACCCAAATTCTCTCAGAGGAACTCTGCTGACTCATTCTTCCTCATCCTTCAGATCATAGCTCAAATATCACTTCTTCCAAGAAACCTTTCCTGACTCTCCACCACCTTACACACGCACACACGTGTGCGCATGCACATACACACAGTTAGGTCTCTCCAACATCTGTTTTACTGGACGCTGTACTTTATAATAAAGTACATGGACACAACCGGACCAACACCATCTCCCTCCTGGGGGGTGAGCTCCAAGAAGATGGAGACGCTGACTCTTTCCTTCACCCCATCTCTCCACACTGTACACAGTAAATACATCTGAGAGAGACGGAGGGAGGAAGGAGTCAGTCCGGGAGAAGATGTGCATTTGCACCGGAAGCATCACACGGGATCTCTAAGCAGGTGGTCCTTGATGTTCCTGTAAACACTCCATCACATCAGCTACGAATGAGACTGTCCCCCTTTTTTGGGGAACACCTGAACTTAAGGGATGGCATCTTTCAAGATGGTGAGAAAGGACTGCACAGGGCAGACAGGGTGGCAAAGAAACAGGAGGGGGATTAGGGACCCACAGGGTGGGCAAACAAAGCAATGACAGGTGTGGTGGAGTCTGAGTTTGAGAAAGACCATTTGGGACACAATGTCGAGCATGGACAGGATAACAGAGTTCAGTCAGGAAACACAATGGCCCCGGGAGCTGAGGAGGGAAGTGTGTCGGAGGCATGATGACAGAACTGGTGGAACCTGGACATGGGGGTGCGATCAAAGGAGATAAGGGAGGTGCAGAGGGCATGGAGTGGTGCCGCATGGGGCCGTAACAGGCGGTGCTCTGCCGTCCGAGATTTGATTCCACGTGCAGTGATGCACTCTGAGCTTTGCAAGCAGAAACAAATTGTTTTGGAAAAATAAGCATGAATGAGTTGCCAAGGTCAAGTTCTTTTACAGGATCCCTGCTAAAGGTCCTTCCAACCCACCTCTCTCTCTGCGTGGAGTGCCCGCCCCAGCTCTTCTGGCCCTCCGTACTGCCCATGTCATCCCCATCACCACATGTTGTGAGCTCCCCGTTCAGTCCTGGATGCCAGCACCTCCCGCAGCAGACTGAGCTCAGGGAGGGCGCCCTCACGACCGTGTCCCCAGTGCCAAAATGCCACGCTGGGCTCGCGGGGAGTGCTCAGTACCCCTGCCCGAGGCCTCACGTCCAGGACACACATTTTCCCATTGTTAAGATCAGGATCACCTTGCCACGTGGAATACCATATACCCGACAATGGGCTGCTGAGAGGCCAGGAGAGCATGCGTGGCGGGCAGTGAGCACAGCATCTGGTCCGTGGTAAATCATCTGTGCTCACAGGTGGGCGCGGTCAGGGGCACGGAGAGAGGACAAAAGCAGGATCACTTGGGAGTCACCGAAAATCTGCACTCTGGTTCCTGCAAAGTCCTATTTTTTGTTTTATTATCTGCTGCGCTTTTGTGAGGGACATGGGTTAGAAACATCCCAAAACCTCCGGCCTGGGCCCTGGCTGGAGTGCACACACCTCTACCATGTGGCAGCAGTGAGAAACTGCAAAGAGCACTATCTGCACATCTAACTTTCCCAGCCAACTCCTCATGGGTCTGGTTTTAACGATTCCTGTGGATGCAAACTCTTACTCCTCTTTCTCTCTCATGAGAGCAGTGTGTGCCCGCGGCAGGACTCTGGGAAAGCACCGCGAGGGGGAGGGGCGAGGCGGCCAGGGGCAGCCTGCGCCCAGATGCGGGTGCCCTCCCAGCTCGGTGTGCCTACATGGCAGCCAAGCCTCCACGCTTCCCCTCATCCACCTGGCGTGACAGAGGAGAGGAGGGAGGGACACAGAGACGACACCCTGACCCTCCCCAGACAGCCGCTGGGAGAATCCGGTGGGCCTGTGCCTTCCTGTGGTGCTTTCTCCCCTGTGCTCACTCCACAGAACCTTTCTTTGCGTCAACATTCAATTCTAGAAAAGGGCTTCCCCTCCTCCCATCAGTACTTCCTCCACAGGGACTCACCCTTGTGACCAGGCCCTGCTCTGCGGTGCCCTGCTCTGCGGTCCCCTGCTGAGCTCACTCTCCCAGGCTCCAGGACCTACTCACTAAACCTGAAGGTGCAAACTGGCTGGGCTGCCACCCCCCGAACCTCCCTGGAGCTCCCTGCGTCGCCCACGGCCCAGCATGCCCCTCGTTTCTGCTCCCCTCATTTCTGCCTCTGTCTGAGCCTGTCCCCAGAGAGCCCCTGCTTCCTCTTCCTCCTTCTTTCCCCAAAGCAGGGACATCCTGGGCCTGCTCCTCCACACCCACTTCCTCAGAAGCACGTTCACTCCCACAGCTTCAGGGACAGCTTCCATATAACCTCGTTCGGAAAGCTCTGTCTCCAGCCACTGCCTCTGTCCTAAGTCCAGACTCACGTCTTACCAGTCTGCCACCGAGGCCCTGTCACCTCAGACCGTGTCCATGCTCAGGTCCTGACGCTCCACCCCGTTCTCCCGACAACCGTCATTTCCACCTTCATTTTTGATTGCTAACCGGAAAAGCTCTTCTTTCATCTTACACACACATGTGCACACGCACACACCCACTCACAGGCACATGCACGCATGCACATGTACACATACTCACACACAGCTGTCAATTCAACGGGTTCCTTGTCTATACTCTCATCTGCATCTTTCCCATCTCACCACCACCACTCTGCCCCACGCCCCCTGACCAGAACTAATGTCTCAGTTCCTAAGTCACCTCCACCCGAACCCCACCCTGCACTCTAGAGCCAGATTAACTGATGGGCCCTGGTGCTGATTAAGCCAATCTACTCACTGTCCCCAAACCCCTCCAGCTGTCCGCACCTCCCTGTCTTTACAAGCAGATCTTTCTGCTGAAAACCTTCCTGCCCCTTGACTTCTGTCAAATCCCACCCTCTGAGCCTATAGGACCACCTGCTAAACAAAAGCAGTTATCGTCTTAAAGAAACACACTGTGCTGTGAGATCTGAAACAATATGGAGAAAGTACTTATGACCCAACATTAATATAGAAGTCAGAAAGCAAAACTGGAAATGCAGCCCCAGCTCTGACTTGGAAAACGTGTGTGTACACCTGTGTGGAATACGTCATGTATCCCTTACACTGCGGGGTTGGGGCGGGGGGGGTCAGTAGATTACTTCTATCCACATGCATGAATTCACAGATTTCCTTTTTCTATTTTATAGTTTTTTTCTAATGAGCTCATATAACTTTTATAATGAAAAGAACATCTTATAAAAACCTAACTTTTCCCCTTTGGCCTACAGCTGTGAAAGAAAGGGAGGGATTTGGAGGGTGGAGAGAGAGTTTTAAGGAGGGGGGCGTTAGAATAGACCATATCCCAAGGGTGTGTTTCTACAGGAACAATAATGTTTTGGACATTGCCCTAAAACTACTACTTTTCAACCCAAACCATGGGGTCAGGATAAACAGTCCAGATAGAAGACCAAAGGATGAGGATGTTCATGGGCCCTGGCACCTGGCTGGTCAGCAAGTACAGAGCCAAGCCAGCCGTCCACCCCCACCCCACAGACTCTTGTCCTCAGGACAGGAAGTGCTGGGCCTGGGTCAATATGACAGTACTTAACCACCTCCTAGCAAGAGGGGACAGTATTAATAGATTGTCTAAATTTCCCTTCCAAGACCTTAGATTTCTTACAGAATGGAAAGAGCAAAGCCCAGTTCATTATAATTTTTATTTTTAAAAAATCAAAGTTATAGGAAAAATGGTTGAAAATGTTTATAATCAAAGCACTCCTGTGTGCTCCCGCACCTAGTGTTCACATTTTCTAAGCCAAAGATGAGCAAAAACATACACCGAGAAAAACCGAATCAAACAGGCAGCAACCCCCGTAGAGCTCAGAGCCCGTGGGTGAGTGAGTGAAGCAGGTGAGACACAGAGGTTCTGCGCTGGGACGAACGTGAATGTCTTCAGGAACACAGACTCGCTATCGGAGTAGCCTGGGGCGGGAAGTGTCCACCAGGTCTAGACTAGGCGCGTGGTTCAGTCCGTTAGGGAAGCCAGTCTATCTAGAAGCCAGCATATGAACCGACACCTGAAACATCTGGCTTCAGACAAATGGGGTGTCAGAGGAGACTAGAGATGATACTGAAATGTGAGGAGCCCCAGGATTTCCTCACAATGTGGCAACGAATGATCAGATCTGAGTCAACGGGCTTCTTTCATTGGAACCTCACGCTCCTGGCTACAAGACAAGCTTCCCCTCTCTGGCCCACCGAGCTCCCCTGTAACGTCTGGAGCCGGCTGTGTTTCTCCCCTGCTCCTCCCTTCAGTTCTGCAAGTCCCCTCCCCAGGAAAGCAGTCGCACACCTGGGTGTAGTCAGTCTGCGCTTTAGTTCCAGGATCAAGTACTGCCCCCTGCACATGTTTTCTCACCTCAAAGACCCCATCCCGCTAGCACACAGAGGTGGAAAACTTCACAGTCTGACCAGTGCTTTCACAGGTCACTTCTAGAAGCTTTCACACCTAGTTACACCAGCCTCCACCAAGCATTTCTAAGATAAGGTCGGCTCCACAACTCAATCCGAACATTCTCCCCCTACACCCAGCCTTCACATGTTCTCTGCTCCCAGCACCACCCCCGGGCCTCGCTGGCCCACGTCCCATCACGGGCCAGCAGGCCGAGGTTAGGCACAAAGCAAAGGCTAACTTATCAGAGATGGGGGTGGGGGGGTGGGGGGGTGTCTACTTGGATCACTACTTTGATCTGCCCTCCCTGGGACCCGCGTCATTTCACAGCAGACCCTGAAGTCCCAGCCAAACTGGTAGAAACATGAACCGAACAACCTGAAGGGCAATGGCAAGACCAGGTGAGAAGCAACGCGGCACTGAGTCTCGTCAAAAGGATCTTGGGGGAGTTCCCTGATGGTGTAGTGGCTTAGGGTTTCAGCGCTGGCGCTGTCAGCGCTGCGGCCTGGGTTCGATTCCCAGTCAGGGAACTACCCACATACCAAAAAGCAAAAACAAAACAACAACAACAAAAAAGGATCTTGGCCCCATACTGTCACGTTAACTTTCTGAACTTCTGAAGCAAAATGAAAACCTAACATACATACTTCCAGAATTTTAACAGGAAAGTCTTTATAAACTTAAATATGTATATCTAAGTAAAATATAACATGCATATATTTTGGGCATATTTTTAAAGTAACAAAATTTTCATTTTGATTCAAGAAAGTAAGTGGCCAAAGTCCCCTTTCCAGGAATGTGTGCCCACAGCTTGGAGCTCTTCTGGGCAGGGATGTGTCCTGACAGTGACACGCCTGCCTCATGCCCTCCGGATGCCTGGTCTCCCTTCCCTGCTGCACCTCCCTCTCCCCCTTCCCCGTCCCCCAAGTCCAACCTCTCTCAACCACTGGTTCTTTGCTGCTGGGGGTCACAGAGCTCTTGGGAAATCTGGGGAAAGCGAAGGGCCCTCTCCACAGGGAAAACAAGCATATCCACCTCTGCACGTGAACTTGTAGATTGTGAGCCTCACTGTTCGGCACAGCACAGGGCTCTGCTCTCTTCCACCAAATTCCTGTGACTCCCACGTCCACAGAGGCCACAGTGGAGACCGCCCAAGCAACTGACACATCACGGGTGGCACTCTGCCTGATTCTGCGAGTTCTTCTGCTGGTTAGGACATCTTTACAGATGGAATGATTATCTTTCCAGGACAAAGACTACATCTCTGCCCCAGGCACCTAAGTGAATGCTACCATGGTCAAAAATACATCTGCTGGATGTGGACAGATCTGCAAACAGTTATGGTGACTGCGCACAGACTGCAACTCTGGAGGACAGAGCCTGCGAGCAGGTGGCAGCTAGGGATGAGGGGGCAGGCCACCACCGCTGCACCCGCACCCAGAGGGTGGGGGCGTGATGCCTGGCTGCACGCCGGCGCCTTCTGCTGAGGCCCTCACTCCACACACGCCTCCCACAACAGCGTGGACCTAGGTCTCTTTCCTACCAGGTTATGAGAGGCACCAGGCCCGGATTTCTAAACGAGGTGGGCATGTTCTAAGACCTAGAAAGTCCTGCTTCCACGAGCCAACTCCACTGTAAGCAAGCAGGGCCACCTCAGGTAGGCAGCCCACGGAGACCCGACACGTGCCAACCCCAGCTGCAGAAACAGGCTCCCGGGCGCACCTTTCACCTGCTCGCTCAGAGAAAAGTGCCCCGGGTACTTACCGGTATTTGAGGAGTTCTGGAGAGTATTTTGACTTGGCTTTGAAAATCACCTGCAATGACAGAAAAACATGGCTGGTTGGGGATTCAAGATGCTGACAAGCTGACATCACCATTCAGAATGTCCCCTTTCCCTTCATACCAGGCACTAGGGCGGTTACTGAAATTGAGATGTCTGCTTTGAGAGAAAGGTGGTCGAGCTAAATGTTTCTGAGGCTGCGCATCTACTTTTAAAATGAAGGCATTTTAAAATGGTCTCAAAAGCATAATGGTGTTAACTGGTCTTCTCTTATTTTAAGATTTGTATTTGAGCCCATACTTCCCCTAGAGAGAAGCTTTATGAGAAGTTTCGCTGGCACCCAAATAACGGCTGTAAGTGTCCATCTCACAGGCCTCAAATTTTGCAGCACACGTGAAATGTCTCTGGACTATGGATATGTGAAACTCGATCATTACAGAAGAGATGCTGTGTGTGGGAAGTCCGCCAGACCTTGGGTAGCCGGCATGACCTCCAGAGCGGGCCTGGGGAAGCCTCCGAGAGGGCACAGGGTAGGCGGGAAGCAGGCATCAGCTCCAGCCCCACCCCCAGCCCCAACCGAAGGGGCTGCTCGGCCCAGTATGTGGGGAGCTTGGGAGGCGAGCCCATGGGAAACATGGGGGGCAGGGGTCTGGGGGCTGATGGAGCAGCAGTGTGTACATTAATGCATTTGCATCCTAGGTCCCTGGGGTGGGAGGTGGGGGCAGCACTGGGGGAAGACAGGAAAGGAAGAGCATGGAAGTAGGCATTTTTTCACAGGTGATCTGTGGAGTATCAGAAGACCTGCATCCGGGCTTCCTGGCAGAACCTCCTGCATGGAGTTTCCTATGTGCCCTGGGCCCCAGCCTCTCCTGGTCCCTCCAACATATGTCCTGGTCTCTGTCTCCTCACAACCCCCCGGCTGTGTGCACCCCTCTTAGCTCTCTTGGAACTCAGGATGTGCTCAGCCTGCAAATACCTAACAGGAGAAATGTGTTGCTCGAGGTAGAATTACCTAAGTTGTGAGACGTGAAGGGCAGCGGGGTGGGGAGCAGCAACCTGGTTCTGGTAGGAGTGGAGGAGGGCACAGGTCACTCTGGGACCTGTAGGGGTACACGGGGGTCAGGTATCAGTGCCTCTTGTCTGAGAAGGAAGCAGTGAGGTACCAGTTTCCTCCAGGGATACTGGAAGATAACCCCCAGAATCACCTGCTGGGTCCCAAGTATCAGGCCAAGTGTGCTGATGCAGCTGTCACAAGGGGCAGGGACCATCTACGTGACTCTATGAGCCTATTCCCAGAAGACAACATAGGTATATGCAACAGGAAAAGTGACTTCCCTTTGGGAGCCTTTTAGAGGCATTCTTCAGCTGTACTTCTCAGACTTACGTGGGTACCTTGTTAAAGAAGCCAGTCCCAGGGCCCCTCATTCAGAAATGCCAACTCTGTGGGTCTGGGGCAGGGCCCAGGAATGTGCATTTTAATAAGCTCTGTGTGACTGGCGGCCAGCCCAGGGACCACCTCTTGGGAAATACTGATCTAAAGGGAACCAAGCTCCTGGCCTGATAGTCCTGAATAGCTTTGCAATCACTAATAAGCCACACACTGAAATATATGATCATAATAATCAGGTGACACGAAAGGGGCAGGATGGTGCGAAGAACAGAGACCGCGCAGCTCGAGGTCCACAGCAGCCACACACGCACACGCCACGCCTCAGGACCCAACCCATGCAAGGCTTTACAGGAAGCAAATCCACCGCCCTCCCTCCTCCCTTTAAAAAATCATTTCAGAGCTTCACAGGCGAGCATTCCAAACCAGTGCATGAATCACTTGGTTTCTGATGGGAGTTTTGTCTCTGTCCTAAATCCTTTCTGGAAGCAGGTAGGAGGCAGGGATTTACATCATAAATAAATGAAACTATCAGTTAATACAATGGGTGGCATGAGCCCAGTGCCCTTACTTAAAGGAGCCCTGCGTTCACCTTTGACAGCCTGCCCTGAGATTTCAGGCAAGTCGCATCACCTCTGGTAGGAGAAAGGTTACAGATCCACCTCTCTGGGGAACAAGGAGGAGACTCCCACGTGACTCCAAAGTGCTCTTACAAATGTCACACGGATACCTGCGCCGTGGAACAAAGCTCTCAGAAAAGTGCTCCTGCTGAACAGTGCCTGGGGATCTCGCTTTTAACAACCGAGAGAATTCTTCACAGATATCAAATTAAGGAGGAGAAACTACCATACTTTTAGGCGGTCAATGCCTTATCCATTAGGCAACTAGGGCTTCTCTACTGTATTTTTAGAAGTATTCGACCTTGTCAAGGAAATAGGCAAATACTGTTTTAATATTTTGCCACACTTGGTGGGGCTCACTCAGTGACAGAAAACTGCCGCCCAGTCACTCTGTGTACTCCCACATGCCGAGGCCTGTCACATCCCTGGCACCACCCACGGGCTCTCCATGGGATGACGTCCTCCACCTATGGACCCAGCTCTGCGCCAAGTACTGTCAGGAATGAAAGAAAAGCATCACCAGTCCTGCCTTCGATGGGCTCACAGTCCTAGCAGAGAGGTAAGACGTGGACAGAGGAAATGACTGGAGGACATGCCAACTGGAAGGCTCCAGCCAGGTCGCGGGCTCAGGCTTGTGGTGACAGCAGCCCTTCTCTGCTCCTTGGCCACTTGTCACCTCAGCTCACACATGCAGCTCCTGGTCACCCGAAGTCAGCATGCAAGAGTGTGCGCAGGTCAGGGTCAGCTGAAGGCTGACTGGCTCCCGGTGCACTCGTACCACTGGGCCAGCACTGGGTCTCCAAGGCCTGGGACATGCAACATGACACACCTAGCCAGCCAAGAGTTGCAAAAGCAGGTGACACCCCAACCTGGAAGTGCAGTGCCCCACCCTACCATGCTCCTTTTATAAATGAGACGAGACGCCCCCTGATGTCCCACAGCCCCTCCCAGCAGCTCCACCCACACACATTTGGTGGGGACTGAACAAAGTCAGGTGTGGCAGGATGACCACTGAGGCCAGCCTGGACCCCAGAACATTCTTTCTGGAACATGGCAAAGAACAGGGGTCCCAGCCAGGACAGTCAAGTATCTGGTCCCATATTCAAGCTTTATGAACCAAAATCCACTTGTAAGAGACTATTTGGGGACAGAGCTTCTCGAGGTGTTTCCACAAAATTGGGAATTAATCAGGGTTCCTGGAAATCAGTGTCATGTGATCAGACATACTTGGAACTGCTGGCTAAACGGTTTTCTTCCCTGCAGAACTCCCAGAGCCTTTAGAAGGCTAATATCGTAAATAGTCAAGTGAGACATGTGGTATATAGAAGCTTTCCAAACTTATCTGGCCACTTTAGGTCTTCCTAGTGAGTGAGTGTTCCAGGGGGTGGAGTCCGGGGACAGATGGAATGTTCACTGCAGCCTCAATAGCAGTAACACGACAATTATCAGCACCACCACTACCACCACAGAAAACAGGAAGCAACAACACACACACACACACACACACACACACACACACACACTTACACACTCAGAGGGTCTGGCAGAATGAGCTGGTAATCTCTACCAAATCTTTTATTAAAAAATCATTAAGCATGTAATTCTGTAACATAACAGTATTTTTACTACTTTAAAAAAGGCATTACTTCTGCCGGGCCCTGTATATACACACATACTTATTCACACATTACAGTATGGTGTTTGTCCCTACTGAGGTGCATAAATGTCTGCACCAAGTTTTCAAACAAAATAGATCCAAACTCTCCTACCCACCCAGCCCCATTTGTGCCCCAAGAGACTTCACTGAAGACTGATTTGGGCCCAGAGCTGGAGCTGACCCTCCTGGGCTGAGGCCTGAGGATCTCTGATCAGGCTGCCCATCTCCTACAGCCTGTGCTGGCTCCCACCGACCGAAACCGGCCAGGGGAGGGGCGGCTCCTGAGAGGGAGGCAGACAAAGATCAATCACGGCTTTGTATTTTACAGTGTAACTGACAGCACAAGCCCTGCTGCCCGGTGCAAAACCGGCCCACAACGTCGGAGGAGATGGGGACCATGTGAGTGCGTAAGGAACAGAAGACAAGATAAGAAGAATTCGAATGTGCCCACAAGCAGATCGGTGGTGCTCACAATGGTTCCACTGACCGTGAGCACTACATTTGGACTTGAGAATTGTGAAAATAAAGAAAAGCTGGTCGCTGACCCCAAGAAACTCACAACCAGACACAGACATGCCAGTGGTCCGAGGAGGGCAGACGTGTGAGGTGGCGTGCGGTAGGCACGGGAGACGAGGGAGGCGCGAGGTGGGGGAACATGGAGGGAGGTAGCCCACTTCACCACAGGGAGCCCGGGGGGCTGTGAGGTCGGGCTGGAACCCTGAAGGGGAGGAAGAGGCCCAACAGCTTCCTGGGAAACTTGGTCAGGAAAGGATGTGAGTGAAGGTGGGTCCAGACTCCGCTCCTCCCCTCTCCTCCCCATCTACACCATTTGTGAGGGCACCCAGGTTTCTTCCAGAGTCCCCCATGGTGGGCATGCGGGGACAGGGGAGGGGACAGGAGCAGGACTGAAGACAACAGCGGAGAGAAGCAGCAGCTTCCACCAGACAGCTGAGACAGGCATTGCCCCCAGGTCACACAGTTCCTTTGGTCAGCATCCTATCTCCTGCTTTAAAAGTCCTGCTTAGAACTAACACCAAGGAGAGGCAAGCTAGGTGACTTTCCTGCGATTTAGTTCAGGTCTGGGAATGCCGCGGGCATGATGCTGGCATCTCCCATGCCTGTTTTCAGAATCGTTCCAGGCAGGCCTGAGGTAAGGCTGGGGAGCCTGCTGGCCTCCCCTCCCTCCCCAAGAGGGCTGGGACCCCCTTGCCCCCACTGTGGGCACGCTCAGTGACCCCAGGCCCTTCATACCGCCTTTCAGATGACACAGAAGGGCCAGGGATCGGTATGTGACGTACATGAGCAGAAGGATCTAGAAGCAGCTGCTGACCTCTGCCCGACTCCCCAATAAATCACAGTCCCTGGATGTCACCGACTCTGTTTCCACCCCTGAACTCCCCCTGCCTGTTTTTCTCCTACTCATTCAAGTCGGTTTTCACTGTCTCACAGTCATTTCTCCTAATGTCACGTTGGCTCTGGCAGAAATATCCCATAATACTCCATGTGGATACGACAGTGTCCCTTGTGCACTCAGCAAGCTAACAAAAGTAACCTCTTCCATCCCCAGAAGCAGGGTCTGTGACAACTGAATGAGGCACTGTGCATCCAGACACGGACTTTATTCAGAACTCCTCTATGTGTCCATTTGACTTTACAAATCCCCCCACAAAACTTGGCCCATGTCCCCCGTGCCTTCACTTTTGTGCCACCTCTCCCTGAAGTGCTGCCCCTGTGGACACTTCACAGTCTGCCCACCTCAGCAGGCTCATGACCTCAAAGCTGGACCTCTGACCCCTGGCTCGGCCTGGGGGCTGGTAACAGAGCGGGTCGGAAACTGCACCAAGCAGACTGAAGGCAATGAAACCAGCATGTTGTTGGTAGATGATGTGGAGGCAGCCTGGGTGTCCAGGAAGAGACACATAAAGAACATGTGGTACAAAGGCAGGGTGCCAAAAAAGTGCATACAAATTTTAAGAGATGCTATCTATGTATTACTTTTCAAAGTTCAATTGAATTATGGCAGCAATGTGTAATGTGATGTTCACTCAAAAGATGGCATTAATCAAATGAATGCTACTGTCACCATGTGACAGGCAAGACAGTCAAAGAAAATAGTGGAAGCACAGCTGTTGTTCAAGCAGCGCCACACCATTTTCAAGTGATATTTGAAATTCAAGAACATTATTTGAGTTTCCCCCACAATCTACTGACTTAACACCCCTTGACTTCTTGCCCATGGGGGACCTTAAAGGGTGTGGTGTACCACAGAAAACCGGCTACACTGGTGGTACTTTGGGAAGAAACTGAAACAACATGCGCAGCGATACAGGTGGACACTTTGGTCAGCATTGCTCAAGCAGTAGTTCGCCGTAAACAGAAGTGTCTGGACACTGATAGTAACCACTTTGAGCACCTCTTGCTATTACAGAAGTCAACGTGACTTATATTCATATTTTATTATCAAAATATATCGAGTATTACAATTTTAATACAGTTTTTTCCTTTCTTAAAATGTGTCTACATTTTTTGGCACCTTCTGTATCTTCAATGGAATATTACTCAGCCATAAAACAGAAGGAAATCTTGCCATCTACAACAAGATGGACCGACCTAGAGGGTATTGTGCTGAGTAAGTCAGACAGAAAAAGACAAATTACTGTACAGTTTCACTCATATGTGGAATTTAAAAAAATTAATACACAAAAACAGATCCATAGACACTTAGAACAAGCTGACGGTTGCCAAAGGGGGAGGGGGTGGGGAAGATGGGTGAACTAAAAAGAAATATCCCAAGAGATCAGGTGATATGTATGCAGTGCATTTCATTATAACCAGGAAAAAAAAAATTAATGAGGATACTGGGCAACATAAAAAAACAAACCAGTATGTCTCTACTCAAACACACACACACAATTTTTTAGTGTAGTACGTGTGCAACTTTGAAAATTTATAAATTTATGGTAGGTTTTAAGTTTATTACAAAACATGCCAAGTCTACACACAAAAAAACAATCACACAGCAAACACATACCCACTACGTAGCTGGTACAACCTCTAACACTGCCATGTTTGCTCCAGTTGTGTTTTATATTTAATACATAAAAAGACACCACTAAAGCCCCCAGCACCCCGCTCCCTGGTTCTAACCCCACCTCCCCTGCAGAGGTCACCACTATCTGAATTTCGTATTACTGCAGCCAGGCAGGCTTATACTTTTTCTAGTTATGGGTACATTCACAGACAACATGTAGCCCTGTCTTGCATGGTTTCTCACTTCATCTGACTGTATGAACCCTTTCCAAGTCCTTCTGCACCTTGTTTGCTCAGTCATCCTGGCACGTTTGTCACGTGTGGATGCTGAAACACACAGCTCTAGCCTATGTATTCTCAGCCACAGCTACATCCACCCGCAGCACAGAGACATTTAGAGACAGTTAAGAGTGTGGGCCCTGGAGCTTGCTCATCTGGCCTTGAATCCTGGCTCCACCATCAGCTGTGTGACTCTGGAAGCATTAGCCAACCTCTCTGTGCCTCAAGTCCCTCACCTGCAAAGTGAGACGAATCACAGTACCTCGCAGGTTGTTGTGAGAACGAGGTGAACTGCACACACCAAGCACTTAGACAAACGCCTGCCACCTCACAGACACCACATGAGTGTTTGCTGCTCTGTCCTGTGTTATGTTCTCAAATCATTTCCCTAAGTACACAACCACTAATCTGTGAGCCGGGGGCTTTCGTGACCATACGAGGAAGTCTAGAACCACTGACACACTGGCTATTTACTCCACGGTCCCTCTGTGCTGCCTCGTAAAGTAGGAAATTACGCAAACCCGAGGATCTGGTGTCCTGGTGACAGTCCTTAGTCAGCTGCCTTCGTCGGTGTCTCCATGTGCTGGGCTCTGTCAATCACAAGGGCAGGGTGACACAAGAGTCCCTAAAAACCAAGGAGGATCCCTCCCTTTGTGCAGCAATCCCTGAGAGGCGAGTGACAGCTCCTACTAAGCACTCTGGGTCAAATCTGCAAAAGTACAATGCCTCTGCAGGAAGTGTCCATGTTCTTAAAGTCATGGGGGTTCATGACAGCCCCAGCCACATAACTCTGGGTGCAGCAGCCCCAAGCCAAGGTGAGCTCTTGTCCAGGTGTGAGAGGCCCCCAGGGAGATGCCTGGGTTCCCAGGTCAGGTCTTCACAGTGTTACCTCCTGTGTTTGAACCTGGCAAGCACGTGGTTCATGGAGCAAGTCCTGATCACTTCCTGGCCTGACGCTGACCCTCGGAGCACGGAGCCCACATCACTTAGTCACGCTTCTTCACATGTGACCTCAGGACCCACAATGACAGTCTGTCTCCTGAAGTACCCTCGGCCTCCTCGGCCCTCTGGAGAGCCCTTCTCCTCCAGCGTGTGTGCATGCATGTGCACGTATGTGTGCACACACTTGCAAGCATGTGTCTCACCCCCACAGTCAGACTGGGACCCCGTAGAGGCAGGAGCTTGCCTCACCTGGCTGGATGGTGCCCACTCTCAGTACTCATCCAGGAAACGGGGAAAGGACAGGGGCTCGTCTGGGAAGGTGTCTCCCTGGCTTCCCCACTTCCTAGTGGGGCCCTCTCCTGTTTCCAAGTTCCTCTCTTTCCTCCGCCCTCATGAGAGCCTCCTGTCCTCATTACCTGAACTGCCCCCCAACCAGCCAGGCCACCCCAAGGCTGAGCCCAGTGAGCTCGGGCTGCGTGGAGCCCTGCAGAGGGCCAATCACCGTCACATCACCTGATGGGCAAAGTGACCCCTGACATTCTTAGGTCTGGGAAGTGAGGAGAGCAGTGTAGTGGGTAGGGTGCAACCCTGGGAGCTGACTTCATTGTCTGCAGACATTTACCCTGTGCTCTGCTGGCTGCAAGAGTTTAGCAAGCATGTCTGCCACTGAAGTTGAGGAGGGCGCCGATGACATCACAGCACGTCCGGCCCATCAGGGCCCCTGCTCTGCATGTCCCCAGTCCCTGTCAGGCAGAGGAGAAGCAGGTCCCCTCTGCGTGATGTGGGGGCCACATGGCCCACAGCACTCTTGTTTCTGTGTATATCCATCCTTCCCAATAGCAAGTGATAGCAAGTGGCCCTTTGAGGCCGAAATCCCAACTTACTGTCTCTGACCCCAGACACCGGTGTGTAGGTGACCGATCAGGTTGGTTCTCTGAGGGAATGACACTCACTAACCACGAGACAAGATGCCAAAGCCTGTTTCCAACTTGTCTCAGCAAAAATAACGAAGTAAAGGTGGGAGAGGGCTTGGGAACAAACGCTGGGTTTGTCCTAACCTCCTGCCAAGGACCAAGTCCAGCCCACAACCTGTTTTTGTACGGCCTGTGAGCTTAAAATAGTTTTTATCTTTTAAAATAGATTAAAAAAAAAAAAAGAATATGCAACAGGGGCCATCTGTGGCTCTGCAGGCCTGCAATACTCATTCCTTTCTTGCAGCACCACGCACACGCGTGTGACGAAATCAACCCACACGCGTGTGACGAAATCAACCCACATGCACAGTAAAACCACCTGCACTTCCTGTCCTCTAACCTTTAGCCACACGACAGAAACAAAGTAAAAGATTTACAAGCCTGTGCAGACCTCCGCAAAGCCTAGGTGCCAGGTGTTGTCTGACCTGTCTGCTGAGGTGACGTCTGTCTGAGGACACTGACCTGCCAGACGGTGGGGGAGGAGGCAGCCCCACAAACCAGGAAGAGGGTTGCAAGGCGACCAGGAGCTGATGGACAAAACCGCTCTAGGGATCACATGACCTGGTGTTTTCAAAAACCTAAGATGCTCTTAGTGACGTTGTGGGGGAGTAGCCTTCAATTTTGAAGTGTTCTCTGGTCAGCCTGTCCCTCACCGCCCCACCCAGCACCTCCGAGTCACTCCACTTTGGGGCTGGAAGCCGTGGGTGTGCTGATGAGGGACATGGCACAGCCTGGGTGGGGACAGGCCTCTGCTGAGGGACACAGCCAAGGCGACCCCCCCCGCCCCGAGGAACAAAACCAGCTTTAGCACAGTGCTCTCACCCGGCCTCCCATTAGACCCTGCCAGTGGGGAGCAAAACTGCGTAGGTACCGGGGTGTGTGGGCCCCGGAGCAGGCTGTCGGGGCAGGGCCGGGGGCCGTGGGCAGAGCTTCTGGGAGAGGTTGAAGTGCTCAGGTCAGTTCAGCCCCTGCTTCGTGGTCAGTGGGATTGGAACTCAAATTCACTATGAGAGTCTAGTTGTCCCCAAGAGCGCTGAGGACATTAACGAAATTTGGTCACCTTCAGGCACTGAAGAAGCCACCACAGGGGCAGAGAGAAGCTAGTGCTTCCAGGAGCACTACACTAGAAGGCTTCTTTTCGGGAGGCAATTTTAGAAGTGAAATTAGGAACTTGCTTCCTGGGGATGCTGGTGGAGGACAGCAGACTGAATGCTATTACAATGAAGAAATTTTTCCTGGTCCTCTGTGCATGTGTGTTCGCACAGTGGTCAGAGGCACAGACACAGGAATTCACACAGGTGCTCACACAAGCAGACACACACAGGTGCACACAGAAGGCTCACATAGAGGGCTCACACCGGAATTCACACAGCCCTCACCCATGCATGTACACAGGAACACACACAGGCATGCACACAGGTACTCCAGTCACACATATAAAGATTCACAAAGGCACTAACACAGGTGTCACACACAAACGCATGCATACAGGTATTCACAGGTCCATACACACAGACAAAATGTACACAGGTACACACACATACACACACAGCTCTGGTGGCTGTGAGCCCACTGAGTGACCAATAGGAGCCAGCGCCAGGGGCCAGCAGCCATGGAGTAGAGCACAGAGGCGAGGCCAAGCCTACACCAGCCCGTGTGCCTGGAGTCCCAGCTTTGGAGGCAGGTACTGGGGGACCAGCAAAACCTTGTGTGTTCCTAAGCTCCTTACTTCTCCCTCACCACCGAGAGGCCCAGAGGCTTCCCCGCTTCACCACTCCCAGTCAGGGTCTGGCACACAACAGAAACTCTGTAAACGTTTCTGATTAAACTGACTGCTGAGAGCCACAGCAAGACCTGCTCACTTGTAAGGTCACCTGCCTCCCCTTCCCGGAGAGTGGGGTGCACAGAGGGCCCAAGGTGGATTGTTGGCTGCCTCCTAGTCCCCCATCGGCAGGAACAAGGACCATGATGTCTTTCAAGGTGGGGGTGGTGTGAGCAGCAAGCATAGGCTCAGAGGTGTGGGCCTCGTCTCTGCCCCGCACGCCTGGCTGGTGACCTGGGACGAGTCACTCGAATTCTCCAGGCCCGGGAGGCTCATCTGCTGGACCTCCCAATCTGAGCAGCTTGAGGTTGCAGGAGCTACAGCTACGAGGAGCTGGTACCTCCACACTGTCCCTAAGGGGAGGCCACGTGTCACCACCACTTAAAAGCATAAAAGCCACAGCCTGGTGGTAGAAGTTGATTAGCTGACACGGTGGGTTGGTAAAAGCAGAGCCAGGGCTGGGGCCTGACCCTCAGGACTGGGGCCTGGAGTCGGGCGGGAGCCTGGGTTCCTGCTGGAGATGTGGAAGGAGCACCTTCCTGAGGAAGTGGGGCGAGGACAGGGCACAGACAGAACCTCCTTCACCAGCTCGCACCTGGGCATGAGCAGCATGGTTGCCACTTTCATGGTAAGGAAGGTCGGAACCCCTCAGGGAGGTCAGTACCAGCTGCAGGAGCCACACCGGGAGCCAAGCAAGCCGGGACTCAAACCCAGCTATGCCCACAGGGTCCCTGCTGCCTCCTGAGTCACAAGCGTTCACTGGCACACTACGACCCCCAAGCCTCCAGGGTGAGCCCCCAGGCCCCACCATGACCCCAGGCCCCCACAGTGAGCCCCAACACTCAGATGAGCCCCCATGACAACCCCTTGTGGCTTCCCAGCCACCCCGAGGTGTGGCACAGTCCCGCTCTTGCATCAGCGTCCAGGAGTCGCACCACCTTCCCCCGTGAGAGGGCTCACTTCTCCTTTCCTTCCTTGAACTACCCCACTTGAATGGCAGGAATTTGTCACACGGCTCAAGACAAAGCAGAACCAGGGAGAAGCTGAGTGCACTCCATTCAACCAAAAGCAGGAACCCAAGACTCTGAGGCCCAGACCCGTGATTCTGAGGGAGAACAGTAGGGAGACACATCTGCCCGGGTGTCACTGAGCCCACCGCCACCCCAGCTCTACACACAGGCCTGCTCGCCCAGAGGCCGCCCTGGCCCAGAAGCCTCCACTCCACGGCCTGGTGGTGGAGGGCACAAGTGTCAGGGTCCTGCCCCACACAAAAGCCCCATGAGAAAGACAAACTAACAAGGCGCAAGGACAGGCGCTGGAGGAAAGGCCTCGGTTCAAGCCTTGGTCCTACCGCTTCCTGTCAGCAGGAAGCTGCATGGGAGCTGGGCTAACCCCCACCGGAGCTGGCTGCAGCGGGTGCTCAATGTTCCGTGTTCCAAAGAGAGCGGCAGACATGTGGGCCAGATGCACACACGCCACACACCGGGGCTGCTCCGGGGAGCAGAACCAGTCCTCCCACCAGCCACCTCCCCACCTTTGCGGCCTGGGCGAGGAGGTGGCGAGTGGGGGAAACGTCACCATGCTGTTGGCAGGAGAGCAGCGTTCAGGAGGAGAGGCTGCTGTTCGCTCCCGTCGCTGAGGTTAAAGTAGCATGGAAACTGCTCAAGGGGGATTAGCAAGAAAGGAGAACTGGCCCCCTGCTTCCCTGGACAGAGACTGTGCAGGCCCAACAGGTGCAGAACAAGGGGGCTGTGGAGAGAGTGTCAACCTGTGCCACGGAGGTATGAGGGCCCCAGGAACATGGAGGGCGCCACCTGCTTCCACCTGGGATTTCTGTAGGTGGCAGGGCCCCTGGGCAGACAGAGAATGGAAAGGGGCAGGTGGGAGGAGACACTGGGTGGGCACCAGCCCATCACTTGTGTGGCCCTACCTGAAGAATGGATTGGGATGGAAGGGAGACAGAGGCAGCTAGGATGAAGCTGACCCCATGATGCAGACAGGGCCACAAGGCAGTGTCACCCACACAGGCAGAGTCACATGAGGAGACAATCCTGCACCTTCCTGGGCCAGCCCCAGCAGAGCCAGGTTCCAAAGACAACGGGGAGAGGCTAGGAGCGCAGGACACACCCTGCTATGCCAAGCCCTGGAGGGACTGGACGGTGGCTGCAATGGCATGACCTCACGGAGGTGCCCCACGGAGGTGGGACCCAGGCTGTATTGTGGGCACGCTGCCTCTACTCTCTGAACCACAGAGCAGGGACTGCCAGTACCCTTCTCCCAGGTTATCAGGGAGGTCATCAGAGAGATGAGCAAGGATGCCCCGCATTCTGGGCAGGCATAAAGGACTTGACAACCTCAGAAAGAACCTTCCTCCACCTCTCGGAAACCCCTTCCAGCTTCCTCCCAACTCCCACCTTGTGCCACGCAGCATCCTTCTCACTGCCCTCTCCTCCTGCCTCCCAGCTCGACTCAGGAGCTGGTGCAAACCCACCTCTTTCCTGAGGACTCAGGTCCTGCTCAACTCTCCTAAAGCTTAAAGGCCGCCCCCCCCCCCGGACATTCCTGGAGTTACTACTGAACTGTGTCGTGTGTACACTTCGTACCCGTTCGTACCCGGCCCTGGTGGTCAGCTCCTGGCGAACCAAGTGTACATTTAGAGGAGGGTATGTTTTCCGTAGTAAGAGGTTTCAAACACTGTATCGCAGAGATAAGCCTCATACTCAGATGTCACAGATGAGGTGTGACTCCCGGCTCACCATGCACTGACTATGCGACCTGGAGCGAGTCATTTAACCTCTCTGACCCTCCCCTATAAAATGGGGGCATTACCAGTACCCTCTTCAAAGTTGTTATACAGAATAAATAAGGCGAACCGCTTAGAACTGTGCCTAGCACACAGTAGGAACCTGCTTCTTAACTGATGGCTGCTCCCGCTTCCCTCCAAAATGTGATTTACTTGCTCTGAGGTGGGGCCCCAGCAGCAACAATTCTTCAGTTCCTCAGGTGATTCTGGTGTTGAGAACCTGGGTAAGTCTACGTGCAGGTGTGCAGGTGTGCAGGTGTGCAGGGCAGGGAGTGAGCGGTGTCAGAACTGGGAAGCCAAAGCCCCCACTCCCCACGTATGATTCCCCAGAGTATTAGAGTATTTGTCAGGAAGCCAGGGAATGGCTTTGCTCTGTGCCATCTCTGGCAGCTGAGATGCCAGCATTTCGGTACCACCTTCTCCTGCCAGTCACCCTGGGGACACAAAGAACAAAAGACCCAGGAGACAAAGTAGCCAGGGCTGTGGACAGGACTGGTTCTGCCTGCCTAGTCATGCTTTCCCTCGCTCAGCATTCACTCACCAACCGGCAGATGGTGCAGAAAATGTGCAGCCCTAAGCCAGCAGAATATGCATATGATTACCAGGGAGCCGTGGCAGTCTCAAAAAAGGGACACAAATAAAGATCTCAATGTGCAATATGACCACTGTCACAAGGCTTGACACATCAACCCACCTGACTTTTGTGTCTTGCTGAAACCACCCCTTTTGACTCAATTACAAAGCTGGAGTGTGTGCAATGGAGCTGCCTGAACTGGTTTTCAGGCTTAAAAGTAGTATTTGGACAAACAGTACACATTACTCGTAGACTGGAAAATATGCTGATACACTGCACTTACAAGAAGGCTCTCAGTGTAGACCCATTCTGATAAGATCGAAATATAATAGTTACTAAATAAAAAACACGCTCTATTTTAGCCACAAGTATGTCCTCCAAATTTTTAGTCAGGGGCTCCCACTATACCAGGACAATCCTTTTTCTACCTTCCCTTTTTTAAATCAATGACATTGTCTTTAAAGAAACAGGGACGCTTTAGAACTAGAGAGCCTACTTGCACGGAGCCTCCGCCCATGAGACAGTTTTTAAAGTATCCTGAGCAGGTGACATGCTTGGTCCCTTTCCTTAGGCACAGTCCTAGTGAAAACGGACACTTAGTGGCTGGAAAGCCAATGGGAATCAGAGATGGCGAAGATGATGATGGCAGCACTGCTTATTAAACTTTATGAAATACTCGCCACGGTATTTGCAAAGTACTTTACAATTTCCGTACTTTCATTAACTCAACCGAGACAGCAGTCAAGCCAATTTAAAGGTACTTCCATTAGCTTAACAATATGCCTCATAAAAATGACTCCTATAAAAGAGACCCAGTAAACGTCTAAGCTTGTGCTTGAGGATGACACAAGTCTCCCTTGTGGGCACACCTGCCACCAGTACCTATTCTGATGTGAGCAGATGCTGTGCACCCTGCACGGAGAGGGCTCCACACCCACTGGATGGTGCTGGGCTAAGGGCAGGCTGACAGGTGGCATCCAGCCCACACTGTCCTCCTCCGTCTTTTTTGAGAATGGGAGGGCATTACCTGAAAGGCTTACAAGCAGGACAGGCTCAGACGACCCCAAAACCAGTGCCTTTTCCCCACATTCTCAGCTCCGTGGCTCTGCCATCGCCCCCCCACACCAAGCTCCGCGCGGGGCCACCTGCCAGGTGGGCGCCCTCCACGTACCTCCCGCCCGCCCGGCTCACCTGCGTGAAATACAAGTTCATGAGTGTTAGGGTGAAGAACTGGAGGCACACGGGGAAGCAGTAGAGCAACCAGAAGACGAAGGGGCTGAGCGCGTTGGCCGCCACGAAGTCCCTGAAGTAGAAGGAGAAGAGGACCGTCCGCAGAGAGGCCCAGAGGAGGCAGAGAAAGAGGAAGACGCTCTGGTAGCTGAGCCGCTTGTGGCCGTAGCGCAGCACCAGCCAGAGCTGCGCGTAAATGAACACGAAGAGCAGCGAGTAGAACGCTGTGTAGACGCTGGTGAGGCCGAGCTTCACGTAGTGGGGTACGGCGGGGGTCAGCGTGGGCGGCAGCGAATCGTTGCGGAGGGGGTCCCAGCGCGGGGCCGCCATCGGGCCGGGGGCGCTGTGGCGCGGCCGGGGACTCGGACCTCATCGGGGCTCGCCACCCCCGCGGGGGTCTCCGCGCATCATTCCGCCTGGGCCAGCGGCAAGAGGAAAGACAACAAGCCGACTTCCTCCCTGCACCACATGATTCACGGGGCGGCCTTTGTCTGCGATTGGCGGCGCCGCGCCCCCGCCCCGCGCGCGCCCCGCACAGCACGCCCCACGCCCGCCCCATCGCCCACAGCCCCGCCCCCGCCCCGCGCGCCCGCAGGTGCCGCCCTCACTCTCGCACTGCGCGTCTCCGCCCGCGCGCGCCCCGCACAGCACGCCCCACGCCCGGCCCATTGCCCACAGCCCCGCCCCCGCACTGCGCGTTTCCGCCCGCGCGCCCCGCTCCGCATAGCACGCCCCGTGCCCGCCCCAGCAACCACAGCCCCGCCCCCGGCACTGCGCGCCCCCGCCCCGCGCGTCCCCGAAGCCCCAGGTACCGCGCCTCACGCGCACTGAACCCGCACCGCCGCTCTCTGCGCTGGGACCGAGCTCCGCCTCTTAGACTTTCTGCTGCTGATTACTTGTTTGGCAGAAGCCAATTATTTTATTTCAAAAACAACAAACTTTACAAGTCCTTTTTTTCCTTTAGAAAAATAACACTTGACGACTCTTGTGGCTGCTCATGGTGGAGTGATGTTTATTTCTAAATCCAGAAATACCTGACAGTCTGTGTTTTAGAGGTCAAGTTTATGAACTCCGAAGGAAGGAGTGGTCCCTGTGTAAGCCGTCTGCTCCCGGAGACCCGCACCGCGCGCCCCACGCACATGGTGCGCTAGGCGGGGATGCTGCGCCCCTCACCTCCAAGCCCCGAAGTGGGTACGCGGGGACCGCGAGGCGTCAGCGGTCGGAGCCTCAGGACTTCCGAGTGCAGTGGCTTCGCTCCCCCGTCCCGCCTCCCGTTCCAGTACAATCCCCCTAGTAGGGTGGTCCCTCTGCCAGATCGACGAGCCCCTCATCCTCTGTGGCTCAGTGACTGGCTCCTCGGAGGCGGTGACGTTGACTTAGTTCATGTCCCAGGGCACCTCTCTAGCCTTCTCCTGGGGGTACCTGAGATGTAGGGCGCTCTGCGCAGAGGTGCCCCAGAAGCATTTCCAGGCAAGCAGTTCCGGTACACAGACCAAAGGGACCTGATTCGCCACGGCTCTAGTAATTTCTTCCGATTTATTTTCTCATCTTCAGTTAATATAGGCACATCTAGGCGATAACTGTGGTTGGGTTCCAGACCACTGCAATACAGCAAGAGATAATCATTTTGCTGGTCGAGGGTCTTTCCCTCAGATTGTAAAAATCTTAACACCCAAGCAAGAGAAGCACACTAAAACGAGCTGTACTTGTAGTCAACTTTACGCCTAATTGTATGTTCTTTCACCAGAAAAAGGCCTCTCTGAGTCTGGATCCGGCCTTGTTTTTTCCTTCCAATTATTTAGTGTTTGCACCCTCCCAATTTATTTAAGGTGCTTCATCAGGGCCCAGTGTGCCTTTGGTGTCAAGTTTCTTTACTAGTTCGTCTACCCATTCCCTCTCTCCCTATCACTATTTAAAGAGAAGGTATGGAATTGGTCTCCCCACCTCTGATCTTGTTTACCGCAAGCCATTCTACACAGAGCAGCTGGAATGCTCTTTCTACAAAATAAATCTGACCATGTCAATCACGTGCTTTTATTCCTTTCACTTGCCCCTCATTCTTTTGAGGATAAAGTTCTGACTCCTACCCCACTTATGTCCCTGAAGTCTCTTAAGAGGAGTATTAGCACTTCTGAATTCCCCAGGCCAAGAAAACTCCCTCTCCACTCCTTCCTCCAAAAACTAGCCAGCTCCTCTTTAGCTGTAAGGGGGTCACTTCTTCCAGGAAGTCTTCCGAGACCACACCCCCACCATCCACTCAGGATTAGATTAGGTGTACCACCTGCATACTTACAGAGCATCTTTGCATAATTGTCAGTCACTCCATGTGTTTAGAAATTTTCTTAGGATAGAAACTGTGCTTGCCTGGACATTCAAACATATCTTTATATCTTGTTATACTAAAAGAATGTAGTTTGTCATCAAGGGCCCAGGCTGTAACAAATGTTGCTTCCATAAAAACAACCGGCAAGCATGTTCTCTTTCCTGCAGTCGGTGGTGAGAGGTGCAACAACCTGTGCTTCCCTTTGGAGACCAGCTTTCAGCTCACATCATGGACCCCCTGTCGTGTTCAGCATGACACGAGTGGTGGGAAATCAAGAAGGGTGATGCAAAATTAAGAAACACAGTAACCAGGAATACATTACAAGTGGGGCCAAGGGACCCCAGCCTCTAGGGACTGGGCATGCCGAATCGGACCAATGCATAGCTTTTATTAGTGGGCAATCAAGGAAGTGAAACTGATTTTTTTCCGGGGTCTGTGCGTTACGTCGTGACTCGAAATTGGTTTCCCTGAAAGTCCCCATTGTACTCCAGCACTTACTGTGCTTTTATACACCAGCACTTAACCCCAGGGAATGGAGTCATTGTTATTACAAAAACATCCATTAAGGAGGAATGACCAATATTGTTCCATCGGATCTCAGCCTGCTGAGACACTCCCTCAAGGAAGCTTTTGCCAATACCCTTCCGTCCTCAGATCTCAGCCTGAGCTGTATGTGGGAAGCAAGGCAGCCAGGGGGCAAGGGATTAATCTCAGAAGGGGTGAGGGTCTATTCCTCACCTCTGTAGAGCTCAAGCTCTCTCCTGATGGCCCCTATGTGACTGTGCGTGTCTTAGGTTGTTCCTCCCTTGAAGAATCTTACCCGTCATTGGCTAACCAGCCATCCTCTGGGGCCATACAGGGTGACGTGAGGTGTACGAGTCAAGGAGGGACAGTACCCCTGAGACAGGGTCAGTTCTGTCTCCTAGATATTCCATGCCCCCGTGGCCTCCACGTTTAGCTCCTGCCTTAGGATGTCATGGGGAATGCGTGGGGGAGGTGGAACAGACAGGTCAGCAGCTGGTAGGCAATGCCCCCTAAAAAGCCTCCCTAAGGTCAAGGCCTGTGACATTTCTCACCCTACAATTTGCATTTTTCTTACTAACATCTAGAATAACACTCATTCCTGCTCTTGAGGTCCTCATAGCATGAGATCATCAATGCTGTAACTGTGATGTCCCAAAGAACACTGAGGTGATTGAGATGTCTACAGATCAAACTGTGGCACGGCGCCAGAGTTGGCGTGTCTCTGAAGCAAGATGGAAAGTTATCCATGCCAGATGAGACAAAGCAGCTTTTGGAGTTCTTTGTTTATTGGGAATAAGAAAAATAAAAAAACAAACAAAAAAAAATTTTCCTTGAAGTCACCTGCTTATTAAGTTTATGATAACCCATAGCCCCTCTCTAAGACCTGTCCATCTTCTACATCAACTGGACACTTAAGTAGGAATGCTGTAGGAATGTACCACTTCTATAGCATTCAAGTTCAGGTATAAGAATTGGTATGGCTACCAGACTGTACATGGATGACTTAAGTCAGACCTAGAGAGCTTTTGGTTTGCTTCCATCATATGGATTATGTGGGGGAAACAGGGCTACCTGTCTATTTTGGTCCTAGAGTCTCATGATCAGTTCATTTCTGTTGAACATATCTGATCCCCTGACTGGCCCTGGGAATGGTCATAGTCACCATGACTTCTATTGAGATGACCTGGTGATTGGGTTAATGTCACAGAACAGGGTTAGTGTCATTTGCAATATATCCATACCAACATTCCTCTTTTGTTGGATTCCTGCTCCTACATTGTGCCAAAGAAATTCAGGCATCTTGATTCTCTTGGTGGGGGCAAGCAGGCTTCATTCAACCCACCAAGCAAGCCAACAGTCAGAACAATGCCCCTTTTCCCGTAAGCACACTGAGCTGCACTCTCTGGGGAAGGAAACGTCATGTTCTTCCCTCCCTGGTTTAGCACTCCCAGGATGGATTCCTGCATGTGTTCTCAAGACTTTTACCAAGATAAAGAGCGAAATCTTGCAATTTTGAGGGTGCACAAGTCTCCTCCGTCCAGGTTTGGTTTTATAACATGAAGGACATGCTGGTTTCTAGCGATGGTTTTGGTCTGAAGACCGTAAGAGGAAAAGCATAAAGGGACTTGCATCCCCTCTTGCAAAGAGGAAGTCACAGTGACTTCCTTGAGCAAGAACATTATAGGTCTTCAAGCAAGTGAGGAACCACTTCTCTAAACAGGGAGAAGGGGTTACTCCCTGTGACAGGGGAAGCTTTGTGCTCTGCACATCCTCAATCTCATCAGTGCCCTCACTATCAATAAGCAACAAGAGAAGTTGTAAAGTGAACAGATGTTGTAAATCAGGAACCCACAGATCTCCCTTGGGTTTAGCTGAGGTCGCAAAAGATAAGATATTCTTTTCACAAAGTCAGTGGAAGTCCCTGGTTTTCAGACTGCCTTGAACGACCATTCAGGACCCTGCCATTCATTTCTTACACTGTCTAGCCATTAACATCGACCCCTCCAACCACAGTCCTTGATTCTTTGTGCCTCATGCTGTTCACTTGGTTTCTTGATGCCTTAACTTCAGTGAGTCTTTCACTGGACTGGTGACCTTCACTGCAAATGACTGCAAGGGTTCACTTGTGCCAGGCACTATTTTAATACTACTTGGATTTTTATTATCTTTAGATCCAGCAAGACCAGATAATCAGTCTCAAATTCTTCCCCATCCCCTGAAGGTACGGTGTTGCCACCCACTCCTGGTATTAATTAATTTCTGTGTTTCTTGAGATTCCTGATTACAAGCAAGAAAAATAAACTTTGGTTAATTATTTTTTAAATCTCTGCCTTCATGTTCACAGTGTTCTTTTGTGTGCATCCCTGGGTCCAAAATTCCTCTTTTTATAAGGACACCAGTCATATTGGGTTAGGGCCCGCCCTAATGACCTCATCTTTTTTTATTAAACTTTGGTGAATTTAAGCTCAAAGACACATTATGTAGCTGATGAAATCTTCAGGACTTCTGGAGGAGTTTAGAGACTAAGAAAGAAATGCCACCAGAAATAATGCTGCAAAACTGGTTCTGTGACAACACATGGCTCCCACCACTGGCTCAGACATGCTAGTTTGCACCACGGGCTACACCAGTGCTGGACATTGGAAACTACCTGTATTAATTAGTTCAGAAGGGAGACAGTTGCAAATATAGAAAAACTGGCAATAATAGTTTTAAAAAATGCTTATTATTATTATTATTATTATTATCACACATCTAGAAGTCAGTTATTGCAAGCATGGATGCAATAACCCAAAACAATCTACCAGGGACCCTGGCTCTTTCAATCTGCTTCACAACCCTGGGCATATTGGCTTTAAGCTTCAGAGTTGTTCCCTCATCGTTGCACAATGGCTGCTGCAGCCCTGGATGTTACATTTGCATTCAAGGCAGAATTTGAAAGAAGACAGAAAGGGTGACTCTTGTTTCAGGAAGGCAGAGTTTTCTAAGAAATCTTAAGATAGACCTGCACATATGTCTCTCTGGCCAGAAGTGCGCCAGGCAGCCATCTGGATACAAAGGAATGTAGGAATGCAGATGCCCGGCAGGACCGGCCTCTATAGCATGGAGCAGGCAGGGGAAAGAAGTGTGGTGTTGGGTGAGTGACTCTTTCTGGAATAGATTATGCAGTTCATGTGTCCTTGAGTCAAGATCAGAGTCTGGGGCAGGGCTGACTGGTTGACAGAGCTTGGAGCAGGTGCCCACATCCTAGCAGCAACAGTGGCCAGGAACATGAGAGTCCAGTATCTTCAGCTTCTGTGGTGGGAGCTTCAACTTTCTAGTGTAGGAAATTCCCCGATGTATGAAGGGAATTCAGATGACGGGGGGAGCGTGGGGTGTGTGGGGTGGGGTGTGTGTGTGTGTGTGTGTGAAATGATGACAAATATCATCTCACATCATTATAGACCTTCCCAGATGATCATACACACACACATAGTTGAACATTTAGTATTAACTTTGGGGGAGGAGGATGTAACATTTGCAAGAAATTACCTTTTTCATTATCTGTCAGCTGTCCTCAGAAGTTATTTTAGGTATTTAAAAGGTGAGAAGAAGGTAGGCCAAAAAGGAATTTCTGTGTTGCCCTTTGGCTGGTCACTAAGATCCAGCCACCACCAGGCCTCTCTCCCAGCTCTGAACTTCTTGTCCTGATGGAGTGCCCAGGTATTCGGGAACCCCCACTGTACTGCTGCCTGAGCCTCCTGACCACAGCGGATCCCACCCTGCTCTGCGCTAGGTTAATATATCTGTCTGTGCCCCACTTCAGAGAATTTCCAAGGTGGTGAATAGCTCATTTCAATAAACAAATGTTCGCTGGTATTCTCTTGGGAAAGGGCCAACTGTTCTATTCCATGCTGCTGATTCCAGCTAGTGAGAAAAAAGTGAACTAACCATGCCTGTGCAATCTAGGATATTAATCAAAGCCCCTAAAGGGGACTCAGATCAGGACTATTAGTCAACAGAGAGGGCCTGCCCCCCTGCACAGTGGAAACTATACTTACTCATGTCAGCGGGTAGACATTGTTAGATGCAATGATCCAGCAGCTACAGTAGCCACAGAACTACTGCTTTTTTATTTATTTATTTATTTATTTATTTATTTAGTTTATTTTTTGCTTTTTGGTATGTGGGTAGCTCCCTGACTGGGAATCGAACCCAGGCCGCAACGCTAACAGCGCCATCGCCGAAGCCTTAAGCCACTGCACCACCAGGGAACTCCAACTACTGCTTTTTAAATATATTTTACATTCAACCCCTGGAAACTTGGTGTCACATGGCTTTCAGTCTCCAGATCCCACTCCAAAAAGACTTGCTTTGCTCTAAGCAGTGCTGTGTCATGCTTCATCAGACCGAAAGCGCTAGAAGGTTCAAGGGGGAGTAAGTGATAGTGACAGTGGTTTTGCAAGCTAAGGGTATTCTTGTGTAAAGGTTCCTATTTCAACAAATAAATCTTACTTCTAGGGAAATAGGAATGGTTTATGCACCTAGTTTTTTAATCTCGTACTCATAATTCCTAAATTTAAAGTCATGAAGCATATCAGGTTTTTAAAACAAATTTAGGCTCCTGAGCCACTTTCTTTGCTCAAGCCCGCTCCTACCTCTTTGGAGAGTACTTTCTCCTCAATAAACTATCTTTTTGTTTCACCACTTTAAAACAAACAAACAAACAAACAAACTTTATAAGATCATAAAATTCACCCACTTCAAGTGTACAATTCAGTGATTTTTTTTTTAGTAGCTTAACTAGTGGTGCAATTATCACCATAAATCTGTGTTACAATGTTCCTGCCCAATAATAAGCATATCAGGTGTTAATTCAGTCAGGCAGCCCTAGTGGTATTGTTTGTAATAAACTCCAAATCTAGGACAATCCCTGACCACTCACTAAGCAGACAGGCAAGTGGCACAGCTGCCTGGGTGCACAAAAGTGCTCTTTTGATGGCTCGATAATCTCTTTAAAACATGGGTATTAAGTGGATCTGGAATGAAAAGGGAACTTTGTACAAACTGGGGCCCAAGAGCAGGGGATATGGTGTATTTACCTGAAAACGGAGTGAACTCCCCCTAGCACGTTACCTGTCATCCTCTGCTCCAGGGATGTCACTGTTAGTTTCAGGGGACACAATGAGAGAACCAGTTCTTCTTCGTAGTTCCTGGGAAGTTCTTGAAAGCTGTTGAAAAGCTGCCCCCTATTTTGCCACATTTTTCCTCATAGGTTCTGATTTGCATCTCCAGAAAAAGCAAAAGCAGGAAAGAAAGTCAAATCCACCCTGGAATTTTGCTGGGCCCCACGGGGAGTGAGGGTGTGAGAGTCATCCCAGCAGGGAATTGTCATGGTTATTGTCATTGTACCTCAGCCCTCCCTGCACAGAAGTGCTTGGCCACTGAGGGTGACTGAAATCTCTTGGTCTAGTGCAGCGGTTCTCAACCTGTGGGTCGCGACTCCTTTGGGGGTCTAATGACCCTTTCACAGGGGTCGCCTAAGACCATCGGAAAACACATATTTCCGATGGTCTTAGGCCCAGACACAGCTCCTCTATCCGTCTCCAGGCGGTCCACCCACATGCAGATACACCCACATATGAGTACCCGGTGTGATGAGATCATCGCACCAACCCCATCACATGCATCCCATACAAATACAGGTGTATGTGGCACCATAATGTACTTATGTGGACCAGTCACACATGTGTAGAGAGCAGCTACCAATAATTTTATGGTTGGGGGTCACCACAACATGAGGAACTGTATTAAAGGGTCGCATAGTAGGAAGCTTGAGAACCACTGGTGGGCTATGAAGAAATGGCCTGCTGAGAGCTACAGGGGTGTGAAAGGAGTGAGAGTGAGGGGTCTGTTAAAAATCCTGCTGCTCAGCCATAAGAAAAGATGAAATACTACCGTTTGTGACAGCATGGATGGACCTTGAGATCATCATGCTAAGCAAAATAAGCCAGACAGAAAATATCCAAGAACCATATATAACTTCACTCCTATGTGGAATGTAAAACTGAAAGCAACAAAGAAACAAAAACTCACAGACACAGTCAGTAGTTTAGTGCTTACCTGAGGGCAAGGGGGGAGGGGTCGGGGAGGAGACAGGGCGACTCAAATACACGGTGATAGAAGGAGAACTGACTCTGGGTGGTGAGCGCACAATGCAACACATAGACGATGACTATAGAATTTTGCACCCAGAACCTATGTAATTTTTACTAACCGATGTCACCCCAATAAATTTAACATAATAAAAAAACATTGGAATATAAAACAAAATCCTTCTGAGGACGCTGTTCTCGGGCTCACATCACATTGTTTTTCTGGGTCCTAAATCTTCTTCAATGTTAGAGATGCCCTTTAAGGAAACAAAAACAAAATAACACAAAATTAGGTACTAAAGGGAATATTTATTTAGGGCAACAAATTATGAGTTATAAGAAGCTGACCAGTACTACAAACATCACAAAATCCAGAATGATGCAATATTTTTACTTATTAGTTGTCTGAGGCATCTCTAAATACCCTTTCCCTGCCTTTTCTTTCTTTTTCTTTTTTTTTAATTTTTTTTGTTGCATACTCCTCTTCATATAAAAATTAGTTTGCAATATAATTTTCTGTAGAGAGAATGGAAAGACCATCTTTTTTCTCTCTAGCATGATTGATCAAATACTGTTTTTATTATTAAAGTTCAGGAGAGTTTCAGCTTCACAACTCGTGACTGTTTGTCATGTAGATTTTTAGGATTATCTGTTTGGGAACACTTCAATGAACGTTTTTGTCACTTAGGATCTATGACTTTCAAGGCATCTTAAGTTTTCTTGTGCATTGATTAATCTTAAATAGTTTTTGAACTGAGGACACTTGTTACCCAGTTTGTTGTCTCGTCCCTGAGATGTGTAGGAAGGGTTTCCAGCCTCAGTCTGCTGAGAGGGAGAACAAAGGCCAATCTAAGAAAAATGCAAGTCAGCACTTGGGCCCTGGTCACACCCAACACCTCATTTGCATTATTCCCTTCTTGTGTGCATAGTGACTGCTTTGTGTTTAGAAAAGGAAGAATACAGTCCCTGCCCACAGGCCAGGGAGCAGCCTCAGGCGTCCTCTTGTCTGGAGAGAGGAAGGAGAGAAAAAAGAGGCAGGGAGGATGACAAGGCCGCTGCAGTCTCTGCGAGTGGGAGGCTGGGCCCCTGGTGGCAGGACGGTCAGGACTTAGGGGCCTAGATTCCAACAGCTGACCTGGGACCAGACTGTCAGACTGACCTTTCTAGAGCAGATAGAAAATTTACACTTGGTCCAGGAGCACCTAGAACCAGATCCTAACGAAGTATGAGAGTGCTGTGTGGAAAGTACCCAGCCATGTAATATGAAAAATGGAGGCGTTTATGGCTGGATTTTTTCTGGACAGCCCTTGTACTTGCTAACTGTCCTGTGAAAACAGCCCCAGGGATGATTATTTCAACAGTGATCATGTCTGAGCTCTTGCGTAGGACTGAGAATAAGAAAACTGTTTGTTGGCTAGGGCCTCCATGACAAGGCGCCACAAATTGGGGAGCTAAAACAACAGAAATTAATTTTCTCCCAGTTGTGAAGGCTGAAAGTCAAAGGAGCCAGCAGGACTGAGTTCTAGTGAGGGCTCTCTTCCTGGTTTGTAGATGGCCGCCTTCTGGCTATGTCTCCACAGAGCAGAGAGAAAGTGAGCTCTCTGGTGTCTCTTTTTATAAGGACACGAATCACAAGGGCCCCACCCTCAAGGCCTCATCTAAACCTAATTATCTTCCAAAGGCCCCATCTCCAAATACCATCACATGGGTGGGGTAGAGTTTCAATATGTGAATTTGGGGGGACACAATTCAGTTCACAGCATCAACTAAATGGAGGGAAGGGGAAAGCTTGGGAAAGGGGCTCAAATGCATTGGAGAGACGTGGAATCCTAGGTGTTAAGAGGCAGTTTGGGGAGCCAGTGGGTGGATGAGCAGCTGCTCTGCTCTGTGCATAGTAGGAGCCACCCTGTGGCTGCAGCTGCCATAGCTGCCAAAGCGTGCTGCCTCAGCACGTCCAGGTCGCAGACACTGCCACCTTCTATTTGACCAGCATCAGAACCATCACCCCCGATAGTACAGTGGGAGCCCCCGCTCGCTCAGGGCAGCAGTCAAAGCGTCTCCCAGCAGCGAGCTGAGCTGGAGCATGTGGGGGCCCCTGGGAGGACGCAGGCCACTGGCATGCCCGGTGCTAAGCACGGAACAGGGGGTTCTGAGCTCTGCCTGGGATGGGCAAGTGCTGCCCCTTAGTGATTTAAATATAGCCTTGCGGATCACCATGGCTCCTCTGGTCTGGACTAGGCGATCAGCCTCATAGGACTTTGTGGCAATGAAATAAAATACACCCAGGTGCACGGAGCCCTGTGTCTGGAAGAGGTGAATGGCGCTGCAGCCACAGTTCAGGATGGTGACAGGGACCGTGAGCCTCCTTTATGTGAGTGGTGAGGGCTGTGTGCTGGTCTGTCCATCTCCTCTTATCTCGTTCCTCATTGTAACAAAAGTGACTCAGCTGCACAAGGCCTGAAATGAGCAGTCACTTTGGACACACGTCACTCCCCAGCTCCAGGGCTGAGAGTCACAAGATCAAGATGGAAAGAGAAGGAAGTGGAGAGTTAGGGAGGGCTCCAGGGACAAGTGGGAACTAGGAATGGGAAAAGAAAAGGAAGGTTTGGTAAAGGGGAGAGGAAAAGGGTCAGATACCACAAGCTATGCAGGCTGTTGGGGTAGACAGCAAGCAGGTGTGGGATCATTCTGAGGTCAGAACGTGTGCAGGTTGGGGTGGGGAGGTAGGGACTGGAGTCAAATAGGCTGGAGGAAAACTGAACAAACTAACAACTGTCATGTTCAAGAGGTTAGAAAGAACATTTTGAGCACAGTATTTCATTCATTTCTAAGCATATTCCCATTAATTTATAATGCTACTCTCTCTGGCTGATGGGTGATGAAAGGCTTAGAGAGGTGTGGGGCCTCCCTGAAGGCACACAGCTTTCTGAGGGCAGAGCTGGCCCAGGAAGCCTGAGTCAAGCTCTGAGCCACAGCACAGTGCTGCTGGGCAAGCACAGGGAGGACTAACACCCTACCCCCCACTCCCCTACCCCCACCCCCACCCCCACCCCCGGCACCCAGCATGAACCCATAATGATTCCATGGGCCACAGCAGCTGGGAACTCTATGAACTGTAACTTCCCCCTGTCGGGTCTGCTGGCTCTAATATGCAGCCAGGCACTGGACTCTGAGCCCAGGGCCAGCGGTCAGCTGGGTCTGTCCCACCCCAGTGACAGCTACTAAGTGACCACCATGCAATGACTGCCATGTGATGGCATTTGCACTATGAGTTGCCTTATGTCTGGTCTCAGTCTGGGTCCTATTTAACGCTGCAGTAGAGAGTTGTATACCTTTTTGCGTATTCTGATTGTTTTTGAACCTTGTATCTGTATGGGCTATTCACAAAAATTAAGTATAAAAAAAAA